>APFE031397753.1:0-10581 GCA_000404065.3 Pinus taeda | reverse complement strand
TAAACTGTGGCAACTGAAAATAGGTGGAAAATGCCACACAAGGGCAAACAAGAAGCTCAGATTTGTAATACCCAACAATATGCTGGAGGAGTATACCAGTTACATGAAAGATCATGCCCTGGTCTGCAAGTTTGTTGGGTATTCGCCAAATGAAAAAGAGCTATACAGATGGATCTATCAGAGATGGAAACCAAAGGGCCATATAGAACTGAAATTGGGCGCAAAAGGATTTTTCACGGCAATATTTGCAAATCTGGAGGACAAGGAAAGGGTCTTTGAGGAAGGGCCATACTTCATGAACAATGCAGGCATGTTCATGAAATTCTGGGAGGAATGGTTCAATCCTGACAATGAAAGGATGCTGGAAGCCCCGATTTGGGTCAGATTGTTTGGACTTCCAGTGGAATTTTGGAACCCTAAAATTTTGGAAGGGATTGGCAACACCATTGGGGCTTTTGTCAAGGTAGGTGACACAACAAGGAGAGGTAAGTTCACTTCTTATGCAAGAATCTGTGTCTATATGAATATAGCTGAACCCCTCCCAGAACACATCGAGTTGGAATACCATGATTCGGTGTGGCAGCAGCCGCTGGACTATGAGCATATTCCTTTTAGGTGCCACCGCTGTCATGAATATGGCCACTTAGCTAGGCAATTTCCCCTAACTAAGGAAGAATATTACACAAGGAAACCTGAGGGACAGCCTAAGGCAGCAGAAGGAAAGGAGGAGGCAGAGAAAGGCTTTCAACAGGCCATCAGGAAAAAGAAACCGATCAGAGAAGGAGCAAGAACGCCAATACATATACAATCACCAAACATCGAAAGTCAGAATAAGTTTAAAATCCTACAACAAAATAATGAAGAAAATGAAGAGAATATGGCTGAAGGTGAAGACTTAGAAAATGAACCTATGGATATTTTCCAGGAATTAGGAGAAAATAAGGTAGTACAAGGGGAAACAAGTAAAGAAATATCAGAGGAAGGGATAGAAACACAAAATAACCAGAGCCAAATGGAGACAGAACAACAGCAAGAAAACGAGGCCGAGGAGGAAATAGTCATGAAGAAATTAATCTAGGAATGGAAGAACTTGGACGAAAGATTTATCCCAGATCAGCAAAAACAAATGTATAAGGAAGCCTTTCAAAAATTTAAAGAAAGGAATAAAGGGAATGTGGAGGATCAGGATGCCACTACAGGAGAACAGGGGAAAGAACAGTCGAGAATAGGCGGATCTGGCAAAAGCAGTAGAAAAAGAGGAAAAAAAAGGCTGAACGAAACGATCCAAGCCGTTGGGGATGTCCTAATTAATTCTGGTAAAGTGATACCTCTCTCTGAGGTATTTTCCTACCCTTCCAAAAAGATTTAAATGATTATTGTCAGCTGGAACATTAGAGGGCTGAACAATAAGGGTAAACAGAGATATATGAAGGAAAAACTGAAAAAAAGAAAAACCAAGTATAATGATTCTACAAGAAACTAAAATTACTATGCAGCAGATGGAAGGTATTATTAAAAATAGTAAACTGCATTATGAAATCATGGGTCAGGATGCAGCTGGCTCAGCTGGTGGCATTACAATTCTTTGGAACCCAAATGATATAATTTTTGAGAATTGGGCTAGCATGCCTAGAATCTTAACAGGGCTAGGGAGAATAGCAGGTACAAAAGAGAAGGTTTTAATTTCAGGTGTGTATGGTCCCCATACCCCGTGAGATAGAGGAAATTTTCTTAAGAATCTTCAAATGGCTCGGAAACTGTATCCAGAAAATGACTGGATAGTAGGAGGCGATTTCAATATAATAAGATCCCTTAAAGAAAAAAAGGGGGGCACAAGGAGAGCAGACCAGAGTATGGAGTTATTTAGTGATATGATTGAAGGTCTGAGACTAGTTGATATACCAACCATTAATAGGATCTTTACATGGAATAACAAGAGAGGGGGTAGGAACCAGATAGCGTCCAGATTGGACCAGTTTTTAGTCTCTGAAACAATAATGAATAGAGATGTATTCATAGAAGCCAAGATTCTGCCAACTCTTGGTTCTGATCACTGGCCAATTAGACTGGAAGTAGACATTAAGTCTAATCTAGGCAAGAAGCCTTTCAGATTTGAAACCTTTTGGCTTAAACACCCTGACTTTGCAGGTAAGATGGAGGAATGGTGGCAGCAAAGCACAGCCCAAGGGAGAGGTAAAATGCATACCTTCCAACTCAAGTTAAAAGAGTTAAAAGAGAAGATAAAAAAGTGGAATAAGGAAGAATTTGGAAATATTTTGGAGGAAAAACAAAAACTGGAAACAGAAATGGAAGAAATTCAGCAAAAAATAATAAATGAAGGACGAACAGAGGAAAGCTCCGTAAAAGAAGGAATAATTATGGGGAAACTGGAAGAAAGAAGGAAACAGGAGGAAGTGTTATGGAGGCAGAAGTCCAGGATCAAATGTCTTAGGGAAGGAGAAAGGAACACTAGATTTTTCCACCAAGCAATAGTTCACCATAGACAGAGAAACATAATATTTTCAATCAAGAATGAAAACGGGGAAAGGATTGTGGAGCAGGAAGGGATTGAAAGAGTGTTTATGGACTACCACAAAGGAATTCTAACAGAACCCCAATTGGATAGATCTGAAGCAATCAGGCAAATATGTCGAGTCATCCCCATAATGGTTACTGAAGACCAGAACAAAGCCCTAATGCGAGCTGCTAGTCCGGATGAGGTGGAGGAAGTAGTGATGAGCATGAAGAAAGGAACTGCCCTTGGTCCTGATGGCTTTACAGTGGACTTCTATCAAGCGGGGTGGAATTTCTTGGGTAAGGAAATTCTGGATCTGGTTGAGGAATCCCGGATGAACCAAAAGGTATGGACTGCTCTTAACTCTACCTTTTTCTCTTTGATCCCTAAATCTGATAATTCAGAGGATGCCAAGGGCTTTAGACCCATTTCCCTTTGTAATGTTATTTACAAGATAATTTCCTCTCTAATGGCTAAAAGGCTAAAACTGTTGTTAGAGAAATTAATATCCAAAGAGCAAAATGGTTTTGTGGAGGGACGCCAAATTCTGGATGGATTAGTAGTTACCCAAGAAGTTATCCATTCTATGAAAACTAAGAAACAAAAAGGAATGATGATAAAATTAGATTTGTCAAAAGCCTATGACAGAGTTAGCTGGCAGTACTTAGAAGAAATCCTGAGAAGCTTTGGTTTTAGTAATAGATGGATAAGTTGGGTTCTCAGTTGTATATCAACCCCCAACTTCTCTATATTAGTTAATGGCACTCCTTCCAAGACCTTTAAGGCCTCCAGAGGAATTAGGCAAGGCGATCCTATCTCGCCCTTCTTGTTCATTCTTGCTGCCGAAGGCTTGGGCAGATACCTTAAGCAAGAAAGAGTAGATGGAAATATCAAAGGGCTCAGGTTGTGGGGTAATGATTTGCCTATAACTCATCAACAATTCGTTGATGACATTATGCTGTTCGGGGAACCAACTGTGAGGGAAGTGAGAAACCTAAAAAAGGCTCTTGATTTATTTGCGGAGGCTTCTGGCATGGAAATAAACAAAGACAAATCCTGCACCTTTATATTTAATACAGTGGAGACAGTGAAAAGGCACCTGTCCAGATTTCTTGGATTCAAACAAGGAGATCTCCCAATGAAATACTTGGGTAATATCCTTGATTACAGTTCAAAAAGATTGAAGAATTGGCAGGGGATCCTTGACAAATTAACTAATAGAATGGCAAACTGGACCTTTCGAACCTTAAATATTGCTGGAAGGATTGTTTTGGTTAAATCTGTATTACAAGCAATCCATATATATCCCCTTTAGATTATGGCAGTACCTCAAGGAGTTTGTGTCAAGATTAGAGAAATATTAAGGAAATTCATCTGGGGTGGGTCTTCTAACCAGAAGAAGTGGGCCTTAGTTTCCTGGAAGCATTTGATAAAACACAAGGAGGAGGGAGGTCTAGGCCTAAGGGATCCGAGTAAACTCAATAAAATTCTTGGTGCTAAACTATGGTGGCGTTGGTTGAGAGGAGGTAATGATCTATGGAAGCAACTTTGGAGGTATAAATACAATATGCCCTCAACACCGGAGGAGATCTATCGCATACAGGAAATCCCAAGGGGCTAGAATATATGGGAGTTAGCTAGTCAAAATCGTGACATAGTAAACGGCAACATCTTCTGGAAAATCAGAGCGGGAAAGGAAGCCAATTTTTGGAATGAGAAGTGGCATCAACGGGAGAAAATGAACAGCATACAAGGCATTCAGGATATCCAGAACAAAATTGGGAACAATTTCAGATACATTAAAGATTATTGGAAAGAAAACGAAGAGGATGGGATCTGGAGGAAGTGGAAATCTTTGGAGGACTGGCACATTGAGACAAACCAGGAACAACAAGAGGTTTTTTGGAAGGAAATTGAATCCCGGAAAGTTAAAGTGAGAACAGGAAAAGATATTATCAGATGGGGGAAGTCAACAAAAGGAACTTTCACAGTCAGAGAAGCATACTATTTGAGAGATCAGCAAGCTGCCTCGGAAAGAACCTAGGAATGGAAAATCTTTTGGGGAAACAACTGGTGGCCGAAAGTTACTATTTTTGCATGGTTGGTAGCCAATCATAAGATCCTGACTTGGGATAAGCTCGAGCAGAAAGGCTTCAATGGTCCCTCAAAATGCAACTTATGCAACAGAGAGCCAGAAACGCAGGAACATTTATTAATCAATTGTGACTATACCAGAACTCTTTGGAGGGAAGTAGGGAGGCTATTATGCAAACCTGGAAAGTATCCGAAAGGAACTGGAGAGATAATCTTCCTATGGAAGAATGAAAAATTCCAATGCAGAGTGGTGCGGAGAGCCTGGGACCTCATGTCAGGATTCGTTCTCTGGATGGTGTGGAAGGAACGTAACCGAAGAATTTTCCAGAACAAAAGTAAAAATTCGGAAAATATATGGAAACGGGTTGTTAATCTCACCAGAGAAACGATATTGGTGGAAATATGGGTGGCAGAGGATTGGAAGGCTGATCCAGGAGAGGATCACATCCTCAAATCGTTAAACCTAACTTACGAGATGGTCCATAATAGACAGCCGGCGAGGATCACCACAAGTAATCAGAGCCAGGACAGGTTTGAATACCATAAAGGTAATTCCGTCAAATTAAACTTTGACGAGGCTTCGAAAGGGAATCCAGGCAACGCTGGACTCGGAGGAATCTTTAGGGACAGCCAGCAGAATACCAGATGAATTTTTGCGGAGTGGAGAGGAGAAATGACCAATAATGAGGCTGAGTTATGGGATGTCCACCAAGGTCTTCAAATCGAAATATGCAACGGTTATAGAAACCTGGTGATTGAGGGGGATTCCCAAATGGTCATCGAAACTCTGAAAAAGATTAGTAATGGTAGGAATTGGGAACAGGTCACTAGCAGCTGGCGAATAGATGGCATCATTCAGGACATTGCAGAATTACTGAAAGGTGTGGACTACAAAATCTTCACCCATGTGAAACGAAATGGGAATCGTGCAGCGGACTTTCTTGCAAACTGGGGTTGTAAGGGCCGAGCTCGCAAGATAGACAGCATGTGGAGAGCGATTCAAGTTAATGGAGAATGGAAGGAGTTGGACGATATTATAAATCATGACCATGACCAGGCCACGCAGGGTCATCATGAATAGGATTCCACCGCAAATTGCAATACTTGTGCGAAATACTGGGGACAAGCAGAATTTGGTTCGAACAATAAATGAATGTCAGGAAAGACCTGGGGAGGAAATCAGTGATCACCATGGGAGATCATATCGGGAAGGTGCGAAAACAGAGGGGCAAAATCCACCTCATAAAAATCCAATCATAGTTTTGAACTGGCGGAGCGGAGGAAAGTACTTGTCAGCGTCCTTAAATGGGAAGAAATCTAACAAGATTGCTGATAGGAAATGCAAAGACCGGAATAACAGATGGCAGGGTAAGGACAATGGGACAGATAGGAGAAGCGGGATAAGGGACTTTATATCAGCCTGCATGCAAAACACCCGGCACCAAGAGAATATAATTAACATCCGCAGAGCGAGAGGAAACACAGGTCTAACGAGATCCTCCTGTGCTAAGCGTAGTCGTTCACCTGTGAGATGTATTATGGAGATGAGAAAGAGAGCCAGATTAGCGGAAGAGATGGAAGCGGAGTGTAGCAGAGAGAATGACAGGAAGGGGAAAGGGGTGATGAAAGAAGAGAAAGTGGAGGAGATTTATGAAATCCTTGACGTTTCTAATGAGGATGAAAGGAGAGAGAAAAGCATGAACGCAGAGGAATGGGAGCAGTACACAATGGGAATCAATCAGCAGAGTCGGCGGGGAAGAAGGGTTATGCGCTGAGGGCGACAGACGAGGAATAGACAAGCAGACTACGAGGCAGAACCAAACAATGGGTAAGCCAGCGAGGCGAATAGAGCTCGTGGAGGCAGGGGAGAAAGGCCGGAACAGAGCAGGAGATCAGCCAGAAGGGTTAGGCAAACCTTTGAACAGAAAATCCAGCAAGCTGAGAGAGCCTACTCTCAGAATACTAGTCCTAGAATCAGGAGGGTTATCCAAAACATGGAAGAAGACGCTATTCAAGCCCAATCCAACTCGGAGATGGAGGACTGGGAATTTCTAGTGCATGACCCCGGCAATACGAGAGGTAGAATGTCCCTGTTTAAGCAGTCTTTACACATCTACTGGGTGATGAAACGGTTACTGGCGAAGGCGTTGGAGCAGGCAGCTACTGAAATGGCAGAGATGGCTCAGGGAGCCCCCAATTGGAGGAGGGAGCTCCGCATACTGCAAATTTCCATGGAAATGCAGGGGAAAAAGTTAGACGAAATCCAGCAGATGCTTAAAGCCAGTTAGAAGCAGAGCAATAGAGAGATCTCACCGGATCTAGGAGATGCAGCTGAGTAACTTCTGTTTTGATTTCTTCTTTTTTGATGAATCTGCGGCATATAGATAGACTAGACAGATTTCATAGTTTTGTAATAGATAGCTATCATTTGTATATCAGCAAACTTAGAACATGGAATGATTGTGTAGTTTATATAGCATGGAGAAACAGACTGTGGAATTTATTTTTTTGGTCTGCGATTAAAAACTTTAGGTGGATACCCTACTCGGTTTCCCCTTGTGGGCGTGTAGATGGCTCCACCAATACTGCTGTAATTTTTTGACTTGATAATAGAAAAACAAGAGTAACACCTTTTCCTACAAAAAAAAAAAAAAAGCAAAGGTATGTAGATATTACAAGTTTAATCTCAACCATTCAAAAATTATGATTCCTATTGGTATAGGAACCTAATAGTGGCTCCACTTGTGGATGGAATTTCCTTGTGAAATGTTAAGAACATTGTTGACTAGTAGCCTGATCCATTGGGCCAATCCCACACATGTATATGCTCTGTTGTATAATCTTTGTGACTAAAAAATTTGAACTGAAAATACACCCTTTTCTGCAAACTGAAATCTAATCTAACGTAAACTTGCTACTGAAAACTAAATTTATTCAAATTGAAATTCTACCTACTTACTCTAATCAGTTTTCTTACTGCTGGTTAGGTAAATGAAACAACCAATGCAACCACTCAATCATTATATATATTGATGGATTTTACTTCTTAGGCTTGTTTGTGATTAAAACAGAGGTTCTAAAGTCAAATATAACCTTGTCAAACAATGAGAAGATAAGGAAATACTTGCTTTCCTTTGTAGACTCTAAAAACTGTAAAAAAGGATCTTTCAAAATATATACACTATTATTCAACTGATTTAAGCAACTGCACACTTGTTTTGGATGGCTTCCATGGCATGAAACTGAAATGTCACTTTTATCTTTAACACCATGCAGACTTTCAGACGAGATTTGTGATGATACTTCTACTGATTGAAATGTTTGACTAGTGAAACTATTATCATCTTGATTTTGACACTCATATTCTGTTAATGGAGAAAAATTCTAATTGCATTCACTATCCAACACATTAGCTATGGGATCATCAAAAACTTGGAAGGACTATTGTAAATTATTACTCATAGGTTTGAATGGAACTTCATAAATTTCTACAAGCTGCTCCTCCTTTTCTTTAGAAATTTTATACCACATTTCCTTTAAAAATTGAAATGATTCAAAACAAAGAGGCAAAGAAACTTCACTTATTTCCAAATTTTCTGTGCTTTCTTCTTCACTTTCATAGCTGATATGGATAAAATGATCACTATTTTCAAGCTACTAAAAAGAATTTCCTTATTCCCCAAACTAGCTTCTGATTGCACTGTAAAGATAGTTTGGATTTGAATAACATAATTATCATCATACTGATCATATTTAGGCAAGTCATTAAAATAAGTAATGTCATCAAACATACACACTAGATTAGCAGATTGCTTCTCCACATATTCCTTTATGAATCTATCTTCTGATCTATGGTAGTTGGAAATAGTAGGAATTTGTTCATGATTCTCAATCTCTTCTTTTTATGGAATAAATGTGTCATGGTGATTTTGAGTAAAAAATTCATCTTTCATGGTGATCTTCTGCATCCTCTTCTCTATTTTATTCATCAAAATGTCGAGTTTTTCCTTCTTTTCTTCTTTCAACTTTTCTCTTCTAATTTGTAGATTAACTTCTACATATACTACCATGTTTTGCATCTGTTCTAGTGTTGACGGGTTTCTTTCTCTTAGCTAAAATTCTATCTCTGGATCAAATGAACTTGGGTAATGCAAAAGAGTTGAATCAGGGGGAGGTCTTATATTTGATGGCATTGAATAATATGCTTGATTAAATTTGTCTGAAAGTTGTTGTATTGTTTCATCTGGCTGTCTTCTTAACTGATTATATTCTTCTATGATCACAAGAAGATTGACTTTGATTATCCATCTATCAAGGAAAATTTTAACAAACTGTTGGAAATTTGAGATGCTTTCATTTGGTAAATTCTTGAACCAAATATTTACTCTACTTTGCAAAGAAAGAGCAAAAATCTTGATAATAACATCATCTTCATCAATTTCAAATAAGTCTAGATAATTCTCAGAACCTTGAATATGTTTTTCATGCAATGATGTCATTCTCTCCATCAAACCTAGGGAGATACTTGTAATAATTGTTAGGGAAAGCATGGATTGTAGGAGGTAAGATGAGTGGCTTATATCTATCAGGAACTTTATGAGGTAATGGAATATGTACAGGGATTGTATGATTAGTCTTGATTGTTTGATGCTCCTCAATTGGAAAATGATCTTCATAAGAGTTAGAATATTGATGTTCAAATGTGTAAGGAGACTTTATATCTACATTTTTCAAAGGGAAATAATAAAAAATTAATCTAAAATCTTCTCTAGAATACAATATACATTGAAAAATTTTATCATTGAGAAAGAACAGAATGTCTTGGATAACAATTCAAGTTAAAAGACTGATCCTTTCACATAGTTCTTTCAGGTTCATTCCTCCAATCGAGTCTTGATTGTGGAATTGATTTGGAGTTGCTAGGTGGGTGATTTTAACCTTTGTGTGTCTAATCACTGTCCACCATCATAGATCAGATCTAAACTTGTAAAAGATTTCAGAAGAAAATGTTAGTTCTCCCTAGTGGAGTCGCCACTATGTTATCATTCAGAATTTTCTCAAGGTTAAAGAAATAAATTTATGAGGTAACCACAAACAATTATTTTAGGCTTAGGTTCTAGCCAACCTAAGTCCAGAGCGGGCTCTCTCTTTATAATTTAACTTTGTTTTTTATGGGATTTTAGGCTAGTTCTTAGTGCTCATGGGATTTTGATTCTGAAATTGAACTTGGATGGTAGAATTCTGAGAATAGATGGGTAGAGCAAGCCTTCAGGCCATTGGGTTATGGAGGAAATCAAAGAGTGGCTTAACTGGATCGGATCAATTACAAAAGGAGGAGTTCACAAGGTAGGCTAGCACAACAAAAATCAAATTTGTAGGTTCAAATGGATGAGGTAGTCCTAACTACGGTAAAATGGCAATGAAGAATCCTTAAACAGGGATCAAGATGAAGAACAAAAGGAGATCAGTAGAAAAGGGAAACTAAGAAACCTGTACTATGGATGATCCAAGTGGATATTGGTGGCCACCCACTAATTCGACTTGGATCCCCTCTAGTGCTTCGTGCAGTTTTTTTCGGTTTCCTTAATTATAGCACAATTTACTATTTTTAGCAGTTTTTCGGGTCCTAAACTTCCGGAGCCATTTTGAGGCCCTAAACGACGTTTTTTGGGAAATCTACCGCCAGCGATTTTTTATGACTAAAAATCGTCTTTTCCGTCGTAGTCCTCGGAGAGATCTTTCAAACGGGCTATCATGCGCGTCAAACGGAGATAAGACGACCAATTCGCGACCCCGGGAAGTTGATGTACCAACTTACCCAAAAACGGGGCCCACAATTTGGCGTTTCATCTTCCAGGGTTAGGTTTTGGAATGTGAAGGGTTTTTCCATTGTTTCTCAACAATAAATAGGCCTTCGAGCCTCATTGTAACACAGTTTAGAGGCATGTAGCCACACATCTTTTCTTAGAGAT
>APFE031397746.1:205390-224580 GCA_000404065.3 Pinus taeda | reverse complement strand
GTGCAAGCATGAACACAATTGTCCCCAAGTAACCTTTCCATGTCCTCGAAGTGTGCTATGGCCTGGGCCTGACGATCCATGTAATCCAGTAATCCCTGGGAATTGGTTGCTAGGTGTTGGTGAGCGGATATCAGTGCTGTGGGGTCCCCTGGCTCTGCTCTGATCAACAGCGGTTCATGTAACTCCCAGTCCATGATATTCCTGACCTCAGATGCTCTCTTCTCTTTGTGGTTTAACCATGAGGTCATTGCCATCAGCTGCATATCCCCTACTGCTGTGTTGGGGTCCCACGAAGTGATGTTTGGAAGTGCCAAGTTATGGAGGTAAAACTCTGAGAGCTTGGCCTTATCTTCCGAGGAACTGGTGTTACATAAATCTGTGAATTGTTGGGGGTTCTGGATATGAGAGATACCCCTCTGCGCTAATGTATTAATTTGGAACTACAGCCACTGGTCCCAAAGGTACAAACCATAAGATTTAGCCGGCTGCCTACATTGGAGTGCTTCCATAGCCCAACTGGCCATACAGGCCAGTTGTGCCTCCTTTTCTTGCACCTGTTGCCTTAGTGATTGTACCTCAATATTTTCCTGCAGTTCCCTTTCCTGTAGCTGCTGGTCGAATTCCTCAAGATCAACTTGCATCTCTTCTTCCCCTTGAGGCTCTGCTGAGGGATCCTTGGCTGCCATGCCCTTTTCTTTCCTTTGTTCCTGTAGCTGGAGTTGCTGCCTGAGCAACTCATTTTCCTCTCTCAATTTGGCTTGCTGGGAGCTTTCCACATGCCTTACTCTTGCCAGCTCCCTTTGTGCTTCCTTGAGCCTTTCCTCTAGAGGCCCAATATCCGCTACTCCCTTAGATTTAGCTATCCTCATCCATGTGTGGGTTCGGACTCGTTCTTCTTCTAGTGCTAAAAACAGTGGCACTGTAAACTTTTGGGGAATAATTCTGCCTGCTTCCAAAAAGTTATAATAAGAGCTCAAGTTGGGTTGTGGGCTTGGCTCTGCAATAACATCAGGTTTCTCCTCCTTTGGTGGTGACTCGGCTGCTCCCTCTTCCTTTGGTGGTGACCCAACTGCCTTCTCCTCCATCTGCTCAGTTTCCTTGAGCCTAGCCAGAGTTTCCTGTAGAATGGCCTCAACATCCTGTAGAGAGTCTTGTGAGCTCATTGTTTCCACTCTATCCTTCCATGAAGATGTTTTTGGGCTTCCCCTCTCATAAGTGATGGAGGCTTTGGAGGGGGACTTATCCCTTGGCGTGGTAGGAGCATCCACAATAATGATAGGTTCTTTGGATGGAGGCTGGGGTTTGCCAGTCTTAATTCTCACACTCCTCCTTGCTTTGAAATACAAAGGAGTCTCCCTTTTTCGTTTTTCTTTTGGCTTGGGAGGAGTACTTAGGGTGGCCAACATAGCTGCTGCCTCCCTAGCTAGGATTTCAGTTGATTTCTCCTACTGTTGTTCTCCTTTCAGACTTCCTGTAGAAAGTCCTATAGTGGTAGCTTTCTGGCTTCCTGTAGAAGCCGTTTTCAATTTTCCTGCAGAGGGACCTTTCTGTTTCCATGAAGGAATTCTTCGCTCCCTTCTTGTAGGACCACTCTGTTGCTCCCCTGTAGGAGCACTTCGTTGCTTCCCTGTAGGAGCACTCTGTTGCTTCCCTGTAGGAGCACTTTGTTTCTTTCCTGTAGGGGTACTTTGTTGTTTTCCTGTAGGAACCGAGGGCACAGTTTTAGCCTGCTTGGCTGCGGGAACTTTTTCTTTCATCCTGGCCGAGGTAGCCTTAGGGGTGTCCTTACTATCCTGGACTTTCTCAGTCCACTCTACCCTGCTCTGTAGTCTCTTTTCTCTGGGCGTTGGGGAAATCCTAGCATCCCCTGTTTTGGCAGCTTGCTTTACTGGTGTTCCTTTTTGCTCCTTCTTGGGGGCTTTACCCTTGGTGTCCTATCTTTTGGTCTTCTTCTCGGTCTACGTAGGCTCCTTCTCTTCACTGCTAGAGGAAGTAAGCTCCTCAGCTAAAACTCGGATGTCATCATCCTTTGTCATATTCCGGAAAATCTCTCATGAGAGAGGGATGGTGAAAGTGTGGAGTGCATCTTCCACAAGGAGCTTTATAAGCCCATGATGTGCTAGCTGGTCCGGTGTCCCTTCTCTGAGCTTGGTGGCACATTCAGTCATGGACTGCAAAAGGAAGTATGGAATGCTCAATTTCTGCTCCGAGGGGAGGTCCATGTGGTGCCTGAGCTCTCTGAGCAGCCGAAAGTGATAACCATATATGATACTAAACCGCCCCTCGCAAGTGATATACTTCATAATTTGGAGGCTGACTTCACTTGAGAGCAGCTACAGGCTAGTCCTCCTCACTCCATTTTTATCCTCTGAGAATTGTTCTTCAGGCAAGAAGAATTCTTCTTTAGCCTTCTTACCCAGCTTCCTTTCCTCCTTATCCCACGGGATTCCCATTGGAAGATTAGTCACCCTGTTGATGAGCTGCGGTGTGAGTCTGAGGGATAATCCCCTGAAATTGACGATGGCCAATGTTTTTGACTTTGGCTCCAACGACCGGAGGAATTCTTCTGTAATTTCATCGTCGTGCCCCTGGATATTGTCACAAAATGATATCCACTGTGCACGGGAGAACAACTCTACCACCTCAGGGGTCTCCCGTAACTTCTTTGAGTCTGATGGTTCTTTACGAATGAACCCGGCCGGCATGATCAAATTCTGTGTTTGCGCTCTCGGACTGAGACTTCTGAGCAGATTCTTTCCTCAGAGCGGAAGAAAAAAAAAGACCTTTGGTCGATTGCCCTGCTGACTTTGTCTGCTCAGATGTACAGAGGAAGGATTTCGAGAATTTCCACCCGGAGCGCAGAGCCTGTCTCCGTTATACACGCAGTGGCAAAAAAAATTGCAGTTTTGACAGTGTTTTAGCAGGGTATCACCTTCGACAAAAAGGAATTTCCATTTATGCGTGAAGAAAGTTCTCACGCAGATGACTACGACGATTCTAGCAGCGACGCATACATCAAACCAGACAGAATTACACATGAATTTCCCTACCCCTTTCTACGTCGATTGCACCACCTTTGAAAAGAAATTTTCTTTGCATGAGGAGGTTAAATTCTACCTACCTCTGAAATTCGCCACCTCGACGTGATCAGTCCGCACTGTTGCGGATGCTGCGTTTCCTGTAGTGCAGTTTCCTGTAGAAGTTCGTTCTTGGCTTCCAGAGGAGTTTTCGGCAGTGCAAGACCAGTCTGAGCGGCAGCAGGATGCTTGAATCAGGCAAAAGACTTCGGTTTAATCGCTTGCAGAGGAAGAGGACGCATATTCGGCTGGGAAACAGTTGTTTCATAAATGATTGTAGTTCGTCATAAAAATCCACAGGCCGATTTCGAATTGCTACGAAATCCATGGTGCGGGGTTGAGCTGTCCCTGATTGTCCGTTGGTCGACGTCATCATAATCGTATCCCAGCATGCCCCTGACCGCCGAATTCTCCCCACTGGAGTGGCTGCCGCCAATCTTGTCATACTTCCGCTTCTTCCCGCCTGGACCTTTCCCACGTGCCGATTGTTCATCCTTCCTGCACCATCAATCCAGTTCAGATCCTACGAGGCCGCTTGACGGGCTGTGGTGGCCAGTTGAGCGGCAACCCCTTATCCAATCCGCCCATTTCCAAAGTTGTGCATATTCAAAATATAGTTTATGCTATGGGACGAAATAAGGTTAGTTACTTACCTGTGCGGCCGTGAATGTGATTTCTTCCAGGGTTCAAGACGATGGATGCCGGTCTGCGTGCTGCTGCTCTTGTGGTTAGGTGATGGAGCTTCTCCGGATTGGCTGCTGCTGGCTGGGAGTCTCGGAGACCCATTCCTCTGGTGGCGAACATGGCATGCATTGATCTTGTGAACTGCTGGTGTCTTCGTGGTAGGTACTCCAACTGGATCAGCTGCTACAGGATTCCTATAGGACATCCTGTAGCTGTTTCTCCCCCTGGGGTGCATGCTGACATAATTAGATTTTTATTGAATAGGTGAAAGGTCTTGAGGTCACCTAACAGGTGAGCGTTCGAGCCTCAGGAGACCTTGTTTCTAAATTTGAAAAGAAATCCAATTTCCCTTATTTGAAAAACAGAGCTTTCTTTGCATGTGCAGGTATGCTTCCTCAGATTGGAGTTGTGGTGGTGAAAAGAGGTGGAGCGAGTGGGGAATGATAGAGAAGGGTGGTTGCATGCCCCCTTGGTCGACTTAACACTCCAAATTTCTCCTTGTATTTGATTCTAGCCCACTCAAACGTTCTACAGGAAGTTTTCTGTAGAAATACAGAATTTCCTGTAGAAAGTCCTGTAGCTTCCTGTAGGAGGCCAAACCACGATCTGATTGCACCCAAACTTTGCAAAAATGAGTTTCCATGGTGGATGTGCATGAGAGGCTATCTGGTAGCTTGATAGGAACCCATGTCTGTGAGTTGGCAGTCCTCCTTTGGTGCACTGTATACTTGTAAAAATTCAAAGATCAACTATTTTTTTCTTTCTCTTTTTTCATCTTTTTCTTCTCTTTTTTCTTTTTCTTTTTTCTTTTTTCTTTTTTCAAGAGATAGCAAGGGTTCCTCAATGAGGTTTTCACCCCAGGATCTTTTATTTCCATTCTCTTTTTTTTGAAAGACAACAGGAGCGCCTCAATGAGGTTTTCACTCCTACTACCTGCCTTGGGCGCCTCAGAAAGGTTTTCACCCAAGGATCTTTCTTCTTCTTTTTTTTTTTTTTTTTTTTTTTTTTTTTTAGAATATGAGATGAGGCTCAGGGTGTGCCCAAAACAGAGGCATAACCCTTCTCTATGACCAGTACTGATTTTTCCATAGTTTTGAAGAACTCTTGCCTTGACAGAGGCTTCCTGTTGACAAGCATGGGAATGGCTTCTTCATCAATAGTTCGGATAAAAACAGAGCCATTATCATTACACTTTTCTACTGCATATGGTCCCAGCCACCTCGTTCTCAGTTTTCCTTTGAAATCCTTATGTCTGGAATCATATAGCAGCGCCCAATCTCCCAGCTGGAATTGTTTGTCATTGAGGTGCTGGTCATGCCACACCTTCCTCTGAAGTTGTATCACTTCTGAGTGGAGGAGGGCCTGCATTCGAAGTTCATATAACCCATTCAGCTGCATTAACCTTTCTTGTTGAGCATGACTGAGGTCTAGGTCCAACTGAGCTGCCATTCTCAAGGTGTTGTATTCAAACTCGATTGATAGCAAAGCTCTCTTTCCATAGACCAGCTCATAGGGTCTGAAACTGGTGGTGGTCTTCCAAGTGGTGTTGTAGGCCCAGGTGGCCTCAACCAGGTGATCTGCCCAATCCTTTCTGCTGCTGCTCACCACCTTGGTCAAGATCCCCTCTAATGCTCTGTTGGTGACTTCCACTTGTCCATTCGCTTGAGGATGATATGGGGTAGAAGTCCTATGCTTGATTCTGTGATGAGCAAGGAGATCTTCAATCAAATTGGAGGTGAAATGGCTTCCTTGATCGGTGAATATCTCTCTTGGGTAGCCAAATTTGTAGAAAATGTTCTCTCTCAAGAACTCAACCACCTTTTCTTCTGTTGATGCTTTGATTGCTTTGGTCTCTCCCTACTTTGTCAGATAATCTATGCACATAATGATGTAAGACCTTTGCCTTGAAGGAGGGTTGATAGGGCCCACAAAGTCCATACCCCACTTCTCAAATGGCTCAAGAGTCACCTGAGGTAGTTTGAGAGCATTTCACCCTTGGGGTTGGTTCCCATCCTTTGGCATCGGTCACATTGGCTGATATATCTTCTGACATCTGCATGAAGAGTGGGCCAATAGTAGCCTGCCTGTAGAATCTTGAAGGCAGTTCTCTTGGCTGCAAAATGTCCTCCACAGGGTCCATCGTGACAAGTTAGGAGGATGTCAAAGACTTCCTCCTCCCTTACACAACGTCTTAAGATCTGATAAGGGCCAAGTTTGAACAAGTTTCCCCCGATCCAAGTAAATGAGGCACCTTTTCTCACAATCTTGCTCTTCTCCTTCGAGGATAGATGCGGAGGGAACTGTGCTGAGACCAGATAGTTTTCTATATCAAAAAACCACGGGGAGAGTACAGAGATGGCAAACAGATGCTCATTTGGCATCTGGTCATCCACGGTTCCTTCTTCACCTGCAGGCAAATCCAGTGTAGACAAGAAGTCAGCAACAACATTTTCTCTACCCGGTTGATCAACAATGGTCAAATCAAACTGCTATAATAAAAGTAACCATCTAATAATACGAGCATTCACATCAGGCTTATTCATTAAATATCGGATTGCAGCATGGTCAGTATGTACAAATGTTTGATAGCCAGTGATATAGTGTCGGAACTTGTTCAGGGCATGGACCACAACCAGGAACTCTTTCTCAGTTACCGTGTAATTCATTTCTACCTTGGATAAGTTTTTACTGACAAAGTATTTAGCATATGGGAGTTTCTCTTCAAGTTGTCCTAGGGTTGCCCCTATGGCTTTGTTCGAGGCATCCGTGTGGATGTGGAAAGGTAGGGCCCAGTTTGGGCCTCTCAGAATGGGAGCAGACACCAACTTATCCTTTAATTCATTCAGAGCCTTTTGGCAGTCATCCGACCATTTAAACTCAACATCGTTTGCTAAGAGACCAAACAAGGGCGAGGCCAGGTTACTAAAGTCTTTAATGAATCTACGGTAATATCCTGCTAAGCCTAAGAAACTCCGGACATCTCACCCCTTCTGAGGAGGTGGGACCCTTTTAATGATAGCAACTTTATTGGGATCCACCTGTAACCCTTGGCGAGAGATGGTATGGCCTAACATGGTCCCTTCAGTCATCAGGAACTCACATTTCTCCGGACTAAGGGACAGATTCATCTCGATGCACTTACTCAAAACTTTCCCCAGGTTGGACAAGGCTTCCTGGAAGCTAGACCCGTAAGGAGTAAAGTCATCCATATAAATTTCTACTGAATCATGGACCAACTCTGCAAAGATGCTTAACACAACCCTCTGGAACGTGGCAGGGGCATTACATAGCCCGAAGGGTAGGACACAGTAGGCAACGGTACCCCATGGACAAGTGAAAGTGGTCTTATCCTAGTCTTCCGGGCTGATTTGAATCTGGTTGTACCCACTGAACCCATCTAGGAAGGAGAAAAATCTCTTTCCTGCCAGACCATCCAGCACTTGATCTATGAAAGGTAAAGGGAAATGGTCTTTCTTGGTGGCTTTGTTCAACTCCCTATAGTCCACACAAATTCTCCATTTCCCATTTTTCTTGGGCACCAACACTAGAGGGGAAACCCATTCGCTATCTGAGATGGGGTAGATGAATCCCGCATCCAATAGTTTTTGCACCTCTTCTTTAACAATGTCCTTAAGGGTTGGGTTCATCCTCCTCTAGGGTTGCCTAACTGGTTTACAGTACTCCTTGATGTAAATATGATGAGTGTAGACTGAGGGATGGATTCCCTTCATTTCCTTGTAACTCCAAGCAAAGGCCCCCAAATGGCGGGTCAGGATACTGCACAGCTCCTTTTCCTGAGAGGGAGAGAGAGAGGAGCTTATCTTCAAGGTTTTCTCAGGGCCAAACTCCACATTTTTAACTCTGGTGTTGGTCGGATTAGTGGCACTTAGGTCTACTAAGGCATTGGCCTGGGTGTCTTCCACCAACTCTTCCAAGGATAGCTCACTAGGGGGAGGATTTTGGATTAAGTTTTCGATCAAACCATCCTCGGTTGGAGGACCTCCCTTGGTGGCCTCTACTGTGCATAATGATGCAGAGTAGACCTCATCCTCTTCTCCTTCTTCCAACCAGAGGGGTAAGTCATGTTCTATCGAAGGTTGGGCAGGAGGGTATAGGACCAACTGCTTGGACATAGGCCCATTTTTTATGGTCATGCTTCCCGCTCGACAGCTAATATAAGCATCTGCAGTGGCCAGCCAAGGCCTTCCCAAAATGAGAGGATAACCTGTGAGTTTTGCCTTAGGCTGGAGGACCAAAAAGTCTGCATGGTATTCCCATGAATCTACAGAGACCAAGACATCCTCCACAATCCCTTCGGGAGTCACGGTGGAGCGATCTGCCAATTGCAACACTGTCGAAGTCTTTCTTAGGGCACTCTAAAAATTGAGCTTAAGCATGGTGTCCCTGGTCATCACATTGATGGCAGCCCCTAAATCAATCAGAGTGTGGGGTATGATGGTGCCATTGATGTGGACATCAACTACAAGACTCCCAGGGTCCAAATAATTTGGACAGATTACTTGACCCAACATGAGGTCGGACAGTTGTCCTATGACATTGATGGTCGAGGCATCTTTCTTTCACCTGCCTGGGTGCCTGAAACACTTCTCTTTAATCAATTTGTTGTAAATTGGTACATCTTTGATGGTCTGGAGAAGTGGAATTTTCACACACAACTGCTTGAGTTCTCCCAGAAGCTCGTCCTCCTCTGGGTTGGGCTATGTGGTCGCTGTGAGTCACTCAGGAAAGGGTGGAATGACTTGGGGTTCACTTTCCTGTTTCTCTTCCTCCTCCTCTAAGGAAGGAGGTTGGCGCTCTAGAAGGACTTTCCCAGATCGCAGGTTGATCTCCTAGATCTCCACAGCATCGGTAGGGCATGATGTCTCCCCAGTATATACCTGCTGGGCCTGTCTGTTGTTGGGGTTCGGGTTCGGTTGAGCAGGTATCTGGGGTTGTCTTGGAGGAGCAAGAGGTAATGGTTGGGATTGAGTTGGTGGTGCAGGCAGAATGGCGGGAGGAGTGTTGTATTGGGGCCTCCACCCCGGTTGAGGTGCATTCCACTGAGGTTGTGGCTGGGCATGAGAGTGAAACGAGTGAGAGGGTGGTTGAGTTTGGTATGGAGATGGATAAGACCATGGAGGAGGTGCAGACCATGAAGGATGAGCAGGGGGGCCCCAAGAAGGCATATGGGCAGGTTGGTTGGGGTGGTAGTAAGCTTGGGATGTCCCTTGCATTCCCTGCTGATAAGGTCTGGGTCCATGAGGCCTCCTTTGATTGAGGAAGTAGAGAGGTTCAGTAGCCACCTCGGTCCCTAGGTACATGACTTTAAATCCAGGCAAGGTAGGGCATTGGTTGGTGGGATGGTCTTCCTCACACACGAAACATACCTCTACTGAGTGTAGTGGGCACTCATTCTTGGGGTGTTTCCTTGTGCATCTAGGACAAAAAATGGCCAAGGCCCTCTCGGCCTCTTCCTTCTTTTGCTGAATTCTGAAGGTATCAAGTTGCATGGAAATGGTTTGTCTCATTTCGCTCTTAATATCTTCCATCTGGTTAGCAAACTCATGCTTGGAGAGGGAGGTGTTAGCTGAGAGATGACTCCCCCTACCTTTCTTCCGGGCTGCCCTAGAATGGTTTCTAAACACGGTCTTTATGTACTCATAAGGTAGTTGGTAGATATCTCCTCCTGCCAGCAGGTTAAGGGTGTCCAAAAGGTCTTCAGGGACTCCTCGGAGCAGAACCAACTTCAGAGATTCCGGGTCAAGTGTGCACCTGGCTCGCTTGTAACTGAGTTGGAACCTTTCCTCATAGTCTTCCAAAGATTCGTCACTGCCCATGGTCATCCAAAAGATTTCCCCCTTAGTTTCTTTGGACCTACAGTAGTCTTTGAACTTGGTGTTGAAGGCTTGTTGCATTTGAGCCCAAGTGGTGATACTGTTTCCAGGTAACCCCATGAACCAGCGTAATGTTGCATCCTTGAGGGTAGAGGGAAAGAGTTTAAGCTTTTTCTCATCCTCAGCATAGTCATAAGTTCTACAAAGGACAACAAACTCAAACAAGAAGGTATCAGGGTCCTCAGAAGTCAGACCATGGAAATGAGGTAGCGCGGAGGGACTTATGTTTTTCATCTTCATGTCTCCATTGGTCTCTCGAATGGGAAAGGCACCCTCTATTCTCTCATCTTCTCTTCTCCCGTTTTGGTTTTCAGCCATGGCTGCAGATGGAATGGTTTCTAACTCTTCTTCCGCTATAGGATATTCGTATATCTTAGGAGGTTCAGCTATAGGTTCTTTTGGCTCACTGTCACCAGAGAAGAGAGAAAGTTGACTCAGTGATGTGGTGGCGGTGTTGGGTAAGAATTTGCCGGTCTTATCTCTGTTCCTATGAGGCATGAAATGGAAAGACTTTTTCTTGCTTTTGTATTTTTTCTTTTGTAAGAGCTCACAAGCTCAAGAATAATTATACTCTCATAAACTCAGGACAGATGAAAAGAATGATAAATTCATGCAAACAGTTCCTACTGATGGTTGTAAAGGAAAAGAAACCTGATAAAACCAATGTATTTGAGGGCTGTAATGCTGATCAACAAGCTGATATATAAAAGATTGTTTCAGAATATGATGTCTTGTTCCAAGAACCTAAAGGTCTGCCACCCAAAAAGGAAATAGTACATGATATTTTTTTGCAGCAAAATGTTCCATTGCCTAACATTGGAATGTACAGGTTGTCTGCTTTAGAGAATGCTCAAATCAAGAGGCAGGTGCAGGAGTTG
Organism: Pinus taeda; assembly: GCA_000404065.3. Taxonomy (NCBI): domain Eukaryota; kingdom Viridiplantae; phylum Streptophyta; class Pinopsida; order Pinales; family Pinaceae; genus Pinus; species Pinus taeda. The sequence goes on along the minus strand of APFE031397746.1, from coordinate 214,047 downwards.
CTCGAGAAAGGGTTCATCAGGCCTAGCACATCACCATGTGGGTCACCAATCGTTTTGGTGAGAAAGAAAGATGGCTCGTGGAGATGGTGCATTGACTACTGAGCATTGAATAAGACAACAATAAAAAATCATTATCCCCTTCCTTGCATAGATGATCTTTTAGATAAATTGAAGGAAGCTGTTTATTTCACCAAGCTGTATTTGCACAGTGGATACCATCAGGTCAAAGTTGCGGAGCAAGATGCATGGAAGACTGCTTTCAAAACAAAGCAGGGATTGTATGAATGGTTGGTTATGCCTTTTGGCCTAACTAATGCTCCTGCTACTTTCATGAGATTAATGAATGATGTACTTGGACCTTTTCTTGATGATTTTGTTATTGTGTATCTCGATGACATTTTGATTTTTAGTAAAACGTGGGAAGAACATTTAAGGTATGTTAAGCAGACACTAGATGTTTTGAAAATAGAAAAACTTTATGTTAAACTCTCCAATTTTGAATTTGGAAAAACCTCTCTAAATTATTTGGGTCACACAGGGTAGGTGAATTGAAAATAGATCCCTCTAAAATGGCAGTCATTGTAAACTAGCCTAAACCCAAGTCTGCTACAGAAGTGAGAAGCTTCTTAGGAGCAACACAATATTGGAGGAAGTTCATTTCAAAATTTTCCTCAATTGCAGCTCCCTTACATGCCTTGACAAGATTGTACAAGGTGTTTCAGTGGGGAGGCAAACAGCAGAAAGCCTTCGAAATCTTGAAATAAAATATTAGTACAACACCAGTACTAGTACTGCCAGATCTCCAAAGACCATTTGAGATCCAAACTGATGCCAGTGACTATGCCATTTGAGCAGTGTTGACACAACACGATAAAACCCATATGTTATCATTCTGAGACTTTTAATCCTGCAATAGTTAACTATCCTACATATGATAAAGAATTGTATGCATTAGTTCAGAGTGTAAAAAAATAGAAACATTACTTAATGGACAAAGATGCAGTAACACATACTGATCATCAACCACTTCAATACCTACACCCCAAAACTAAGTTGCAGCAACCAAGGCATTACAGATGGATGGGTTTTCTACAACAGTTTCATTTAGTCATCAGATATAAAAAGGGCATACATAACAAGGTTGCAGACATGTTATCTAGACCCATTATAAATGCATCTACCATACTCAAGCATAATTCTGTGCTGCATGAAAGCTACATAGAACAGTATGCTCAGGACATGGACTTTAAAGAAGTATATGCAACTTTGAGTCAAGGCAAAAGAATAGAAGAATTGGAATATAACATGAAGGACTGACTCTTATATCATTGTGGGAAACTCTGCATTCCACAAACTGAGAGAGTAAAAAAAATAGGGAAGCACACACTTCTCTGATATCAGGTCACTTTGGGGTAAGTAAAATAGTTGCACAGCCACAAGGGTTCTGCTATTGGTCAAGAATGAGTGAGACATTTTCTAGATATGTAAAAGGATGTGCTATTTGTGCATAAAGCAAGCCCAGCAACAGAAAACTAGGCTTATACACTCCATTACCAGTTCCTTCTCACCCTTGGAAAAGCATTTCCATGGATTTTGTTGGAGGACTACCTAAGTCTAGGAAAGGTCATGATTATCTATATGTTGTTGTGGATAGGTTCAGCAAAATGTGTATTTTGATACCCTGTAGTAAACAGATTACAGCTGAACAAACTGCAAAATTGTTCTTTGAACATGTATGTGTTCATTTTGTATTGCACACTTCTATTGTATCTAATTGAGACACCCGATTTGTGGGGAAGTTTTGGTCAAGTCTGTGGGAACTAATGGACACCAAGTTAAAGAAAAGCACAACTTTTCATCCACAAATAGATGGCCAAACAGAAGTAGTTAACAGGACGGTGATCTAGTTACTGAGAGGATATTGCAGCAAACACCCTAAGCTTCGGGATGAACACTTATGTTATGTGCAACATGCTTATAATAGAGCCAAACACTCTTCTACACAGAGATCTCCTTTTGAGACCTGTTTTGGTTTCATACCAAGGTCTCCTTTGGATTTTGTCTTTGGTCAAGATACCATGGTTGATAGACATAGTGATGTAGACAAGGAAACTAGGTTCATTGAACAGATCCAGGAGATCCACCAAGTAGTACAGGAATAGCTGGAAAAGAGTCAGGCCAAGTACAAGGCTAGGCACGATGAGCATCAAATGGAGCATATTTTTCAAGTTGGAGACCAAGTCTAGCTGTATATCAGCAAGGGCATGATGCAAGGTGAAGGTAAAAAGCTAAAACCTATCAGATATGGACCCTTCAGGATACTTGAGAAGATTAGTGAAAATGCTTTTTGCCTTGATCTGTCAGCTTAGATGCACATCTACTTAGTCATAAATGCAGATTTCTTGAGGTTGTTTGAACCTTCGATGATTGAGGACCTTGAAGAGCAGAGTCAATTACCTTCTATTGATGACCTACTACCTGAATACCTTAATGAATTATGGGAAGACACAGTGCTGGACAGGAAGGTAAGGACGACACGCAGTGGACAAGTGGAATACCTTAGGATTGGGCTCAAAGGTTCAAAGCCAAGCAGTGCAAAGTGGATTGAGATTGGACAAGTGAGAAAGAAATACCCTCACTTAGTCGATGCTTGAAAACCAACTTTTGGTGGTCCAAAAGCTCTTTCAGTGGGAAGGCTGTGATCCGAATCGGATCCATCAAAGACTGGCAAAGAACCACGACTGTATCAGGTCGGGACGAATCTCTAAAAATTCCAAAAACAACGATCAAAAACACCCTGAACCAGTGGCAATGGCAGCCAGTGTGGAACGACGAGGACCTCGGTCAAAGCGCACTAACCGAGGCCAATGGAGACTGCGCAGGAGGTCAAAGTAGCCCCTGGGAGCCCCAGATCGGGAAAAGGAGGTGATTTTTGATGCACGAACAAGGTCGAAGTGGGGAAAGCCTGAGCACTTGGACGCATGGCAAACCGGAGAACTGCGGGCGGGAAAGGCAAAAAGCACTAATCGTACAAGGCGGGACCCGTGCTCTGGAAACCAGTGGTATTGATTGGGGCACCCTAAAATGGTAAACTGTTTTGGAGAAAGCAGAGTGATCCCACTTAACGATCGACGCATGGCGGCGGAGGTGAGAGAAAACTGTCGTTGATCACACATTATTGATCAAGTAGTTCAACATCACGGTACGTGCGTACTAGTGGGCTCTAGTATTGCAGCAATAATGCTGCAACTCCTGGGACTCCCTTCTTTACTTTTATCAACCCGGTTGTTCGTAACAAACTTGGAAGCGACGGTGCTGTATGCACAAGTACTAGCTCTTGTCGCAGCTGTCAGTTGGTCAGCTGGCACAAGTCCGCTAGGGCTTTAGCCAACTTCTATAAGGTCTTAGAAGAAGCTTGTAAATGATGGATGAAAGATAACTCAAAGGGGAGCTAATCTACTTGCGGAAAGAAACTGAAAGCCAAAGAGGAATGCAAACCCTAGCAAACCCTAATTCTACCAGCGAGTTCTTTTGATGCAACAATGAGAATGCAAACTGCTGAATGAGATGCCATTGACTCTAAAAAGGGAAAATGCACATGTCTTAGCCTACTTTTGTTCTGGAAAGTATCCTTTTGTATTTTCTTGATTAAGTGTCGATTTTCACATGCATATACTTGAACTGTGCTTCACTGTGCAAGAGTGGACCAAGGAAAAGGAATGCTTGGAAGCAGTTGGAGAGGCTCAGAGAGGGTCTAAGGGGCCCCTAACACTCTTCCCCAGAGTCTCACAAGGTTTGGCTATTAGAAAACCTCACTTGTGAGCTTCTACAGGAAGTCTGTAGGGGTTCTACAGGAAACTTCAAAATTTCTACAGGAAACTTCAGAATTTCTACAAGAAACTTGGAAGTCGGTTTTTAGGAGGTGGATGCATGAGGGAAGGTGCATGAATGGATCTAAAGGTAGGATAGGGGTCTAAACATGGCCTGAGGACTAGTGGGAGGTTTGGTGGAAGGCTGACTTGGCTCGGAGATGACTAAGGCAATGATGAGCAAGAAGGTAAGGTTTCGTAGACACAAAGGATAGATGGGAAAAAAGGCAGCTTAGCTATGAAACAGAACAGGAGGCTTAGATGATGCTTTGGGAGGATGGATGAAGGAGGAGGATACCCTGCACGGTGGGCCTTGATCAATTCTACACAAACCTGCAAATGATCAAATCCTAAACTAATCTATTCTATAAATCAATCAACATAAATGAGCAGTAACTTTATTTGGGAAGAAAACCTTGTACATCATCTGTGTAAGGAAACATTTCAGATGTCCAACGCCATGACTAATCTCTGCAATTAAACAAGCACACTAAAAGATTGCATAAGCAGCAAACTAGTGTTTTTGTGAGGTAGCCCTGTTTTCCTCAATTCCAGCCCCAAACCCAATAAGGCCGAGGTAAAACCAGGAGTGTAGTTGTCTCTTTTTCTTGGAGATCTTGCCGTTATTATTCTACCAAAACATCTAAACCAAAACCATTCGTAAAAAGTGATCTATTCCAGCATCGTAACAAAATCTACTTAACAGCAAGGTGTTCAAATATAAAAGAGAAAGAAAACATTGATACGTAAAGAAACACAATGGTACAGAAAGGAGGTCCTAGGCTCTCAGGTTGGGCCCAACCCTGAGAGCTTTGGCTCCTGTAAAAAACTCAAACTTGTTAGGAAACCAAACTGGCTATCATTATTCAAAAAGAGTCATAACAGTTTTGCCAAAAATGGCTACATGAAAATGAAATAGAGTTGCTGCAGCACTGGAGTACAAAGTACACAATAGGTTCAAAAGTATTTTTACGAAGGTTGAGGCCTCAACATTTATAGATAACGAGGGACCTAAATGGCCTCCTCAATCCGTGGAACTCGACTGTCAAACTGTGAGTCAAACAACCCCTTTCTAAATGCTGATTGGCTGCCTTCTAGATTCGGCTCGGTGGTCTTTGGAGCTCGGAGTTGAAGGTGAGAATCCCGAGGAAGGGTCATTGAATGTCGTGGACATCCCTCCTTCAAGTCCTCATTTCAGGCTTGGCTTCCTTATAGCTCATGATTTCTTTGACTTTGCTCCAATACGTCAAAAAAACCTGAAATAGACACATGTTAACCGTCTAGGAAAAGTAACTTCCCTTATTCGTACCAAAGACACAAACATACTAGAAATAATGCATAAACTATAGAAAATGATGGATTTGAACAAGGGCTGAACAATGAAAATGAGGCCAAATGAGCCCAAATTGTTACCAATTTTGGGGCTCATCACGTACGACGTTGGATCTGGGGGACCCAGATCGGATGACTGAAATTGCGCCTGATGGAGGAAGCAAAAGTCGACGAAGGATTAAGCCACGTTTGTAAATATTTGAGGTCCGTTTGACCACCACGGTGGAGGAAGAACGCATGCATGATGTAACTAAGAAATGAACCGATGAGTAGGCTGGCGCTATTTAGAGGAGGACACGTGGCCACTTCTCGAGCGTTCATGCTGATGCCGAACAGGGAACTCCAAGCGCAGCTGTAGAAGGTGAATCAACAGAGGTGGAAGAGGAACCGAATGGGCATGAGTTTGAATAGCTAAAAGCCATGAACAGCAAAACAGAATACACAGTTGAACACTGAGAGATAGAAACCAGAGTAGAGGCAGTTAAGCGAAAGTATAAATAGACAGAGAGCTGAGCTGACCAGCGACAGCATCGAGCACCAGAGAGATTGGGAGATTCAAGCCATCCCATAAAGGAATCTGTCCGAATCGAGCATCACATTTGGCTCCTTCCACTGTAGACCAGGAGGTCACAGAGTTGGTAGGAAGAAGAAGAGTCTATGTACTCTAGTGGCTTGGGGAATCCAAGAACCACTTTGCTAAGAAAACATGCTTAAGGAGAACTCACATTAAGTCCCTGTATTGTAATTCTCTACTCAAAGACCCAATAAAACAAGTCCACCATTGAAAGCTAGATTGGAGACGTAGCCCTGGAGAATAGGGCGAACTCCTTATTAAAATTGCTTGTGTCTTTGTGGTTGCTTACTGTATTTCTCTGTTGTCTTTCCATTTAAATGTCTGTGTATTGGCAATCTGATCAATCCATTGCTTAAATAACACATAACACACACCAACACATGAGTCTGTAATACCTTTTGTTTAATAAACTTTAAATTGGTGTCACTCATAGGTTGATTTTCAGATCAATAGGTTAGAATTTAATGTGTCACTTTATGTGAAAATTCCTTGATTGCAATTACTAGATATTATTCTGCTAATTAATTAATAATTCACAATTTCAATCTTCACCAAAAAATGCGTTGCACAAAAATAAAATTAGGGATTGAGAAATAGATGCACATACACAATAAAGATTGACAGAATATTTTTTGGTATAATGTCCCCAAAAAAACCCTGAAGGGAAAACCAGTGCAACAAATGAGCGTTTATTTTATTATGCAACAATTTGGAAATTATTACAATTGAATGCCCAAATGGCTATCCTCTGGAAAATATCTGGAAAATTATCTAGGAGAAATTTTTCTCCTTTCTACAATTAATCTAGCCTTCCTCTGGCCTGCTCGAACCCTCTCATTGACAACTTGATTTGCCTAGAATTCCCACTGTCTGAGCTGGGAAATTCATATGGCTTGCTAGCTGGCTCTTGGTGAGCCATCTTGCCTCCCTTTGCCTCTGGAAAAAATTTCTTTGCCTTTCGGATGATCTTTCCAGCCTCCAACAATTGAAACGACCTCTCTCCAACAACTCACACTGGGGTTTCTAGCTACTTGCACTGGCTATTCAACCTCTTTGTAGAATAATTTTGGCCTCCCAATCCACCTCTCTAGCACTAGAAAATTGTTGGGAAACTCTATGGAAAACTCCTCTACTGCTCCCTTAATCACTGATGCTCTCCTCTAGCTTGAACTCTCTTCCTTGCTAAATCATGGCAACTAGATAGCTTGATATGCCAAGAAAACTCACTCCCGTCTTTGTATCTCTCTCCATCCCATCGACTTGTTCTTATAATCTCTCATTGGAGCTTCAACTTCCATGATTTGATCCATGTAATTTTCTGCAAGTCTCTAGAGCATAAGTCGAGCTCCTTGATTAATTCCCTTTAATTAAATTATTTTCCTAAGTTAGACTTAGGAAATTTTTAAATGATGACTAATTAATTTAGTTAAGTCATTTCGCAAGCTTATCTTGCGAAACCTTTTATGAGTTTTGGAGATCTCATGTCCCTTCACCTCTTAGACACAAATCGAGGCTAGAATACTTGTTCGATGCTACCAAAACAACAAAAACTAACACTCCCTCTTAGTGAGGAAGGTGTTCTTTGCACTCCAACATCTCTCCTTTGTAGTTAGACAATGTTGTTGGTGTATAACATCTGCAACACATTGTCACTGTCTACCAAGCTATTGCACATATTCTGATTCGCTTGCCACACTTGTAGCTTAACCAATTTGCATTTGTGTTGCTGCGGACACTGCATTGCTGCCAACAATGTCTGTTGTTGTCACTCACTGCGTTATGAGTCATCAGTTTCCTAGAATGCAAAAAGGTAGTGAGGTTTGAAGCCATTTCCCTAGCCATAGAAGTTATCAAAGCTTAATCAGACCCTCTCTATTTCATAGTGCTCAGAACAAGCTTTCCAATGGTATATGGAAGTCCAAAAATGGACTCCTAGATCAGAAGTTAGAGCAGATTGAAGGGACCCTTTAAAAACCATAAAACAAAGAGAAAATGACTAAGGGTCAAGCTCATCGCAAATCGCAATTGAGTTTTTTCTGAAGCAGTAGCAGGGGAAGACAGTGAAATCTGCGATTAGCCAATCGCCGATATCGCAAATCAGAACCACCTCTTGGATGTTTTCAAAAATAATGGATACAAGAGACACCAAGGAATCAATGCTTTCAAGAAAGCTGAGAATCCCAGAAACAAACAACACTTGGATGATTATGCTAGTAAGGGTCACCTTCCCTACATTCTAGGCACCACTTATAAAATTTCACACATCTTAAAAAAGAACAATATAAAAACCACTTTCAAACCCATGAAAACAATTAATAGATGTTTGAAGTCAGTAAAAGATCCTATTGATCCTAAACACCACAAAGGTGTTTATTTGGTCCCTTGTTCATGCGGCAAGGCCTACATTGGTGAAATCGGTCGTGCTATATTAACTAGGATTCAAGAACATGCTGTAGACATTAAACATAACCGCTCCAAAACCTCCACTTTGGCTGAGCACTCTAATAAAACCAATCATCACATTTGCATTGAAAACTTCTGTGTTGTGGCCACAATAGAGCATTACCACCATAGAAAACTTAGAGAAGCTATCGAAATAGGAAAACACCCCAATAACCTAAACCATGATGAAGGTTGGAAAATAAGTGATAATTAGATTCCCACGCTAACAAGGGATTCTACCATATCCTAGACAATCCCGACCCCATTGCCTCTTGGTCCTCCTCTTTCACTCCTTAAAAACTTTAGTAAAATTAAACTAATTTCATTTCATTTAATCCATTAGTTAACCTAACTCTAGTATCAAAATTAAATTAAATTAAAATTAAATCACTCCTTAAAATTAAATTAAATTAAATCAAATCAAATCAAATCAAATCAAA
>APFE031397746.1:180316-190716 GCA_000404065.3 Pinus taeda | reverse complement strand
AGTTTTGCCGATGATTTGACCGTCCAAGAGAAATTGGCTTCAAAACCCTAGGAGAGGAAAATGACCTTGCCTAGGCACAACTGAAGCATGAACAAGGTGTAAAATGACTCATTAGACACTGACATGATAATGAAAACCCTATGAATGATGATAGACTCAGCTAAATGATGACATAGACCGCCATTTGGACAACTTTAGAAGGAGTGAAAGCAAACCCTAGACCTAATGCCTAGTGACCAAATTTTGCTTGAAAACTCTTTGAAATGACAAAATTTGACCTTGACACTTCAAAATAACTTTGTAAGAGCGTGTTTGATCACTGGAGGAAGGCTGGAAAGACTGACACTAACACTACCAATCCAAGTATCACAACAAACTACTTTGAACATTGGAACAATATACAACAGTAAATCTACTAGTGCACAAAATGTAGACAACTTTTTACAATTTTACAATAAACTAACTTCGTTATATTAATCAAACTAATAACGAAATTGTCTAGGGCTCCTGTACTAGAGATAATGGCCCTCATACATCCCACTAGTACAAGAATACAAAAACACGATACACTAATTATCTTTCTAATGTTGCACACCATCACAACTTCTCAATTGTACCTTGAAAACACTACGGTTCCTTCACTTCCGTTCTACAACACTAACCCTATCAATGTACCAACTCCTTTAGGCCATTGAACTCAACTCTCCAATTTTCCCTCTAGCTGATCATAAGTCCATCTAAAACCAACAGATAGGGTCTTCACGTTCACTAGCTTCTCCTTAGTCCTTCAAGGCCACAACACTTATGAGTCTTCTTGCCCACTGCTGCTCCTCAACTACTTATGGACTTATTCCCACTATTGCATTCCCGTGCTTCTCCAATGAAGACAAACATAGGGTAGGAGGGATGCCACCTATCACTACTAGAAGTCCTTCTCCACCAATGAACTTGGGCTAATGATATTTTCTCCTTTGAACTCCTTTCTTTGTCCTTCAAGAATTAGTCCTGAGCTCACCCAATCTTCACCCTTCCTCACTACTGTCAATTTCCTTCTTTGCAATAGAATTAGGGATACCTTGAGTGCCTACTTGTTTCCCTCCAACAACTACAAGATTCTCAACAACTCTTTCCTACACTAGGACAACCTATCCTCTAGTATCAAAACAACTTGAAACACATCAAAACATACCTTTCCTTCACTTTTGGAATGATGTATATTGTTGTACTTTTGGTTTCCTAGTTAGGGTTTCTAATTATCCTTATTAGCCTCCTCCAAACAATCCCAAAGACGTCCTACAACTATGGCCCTGGTTCCACAAGAAATTTGAAATTACATCTTCCTAAAACAAGGCTTTCGACCCTCTTGAATCTGCCCAACTCAAGATCGACCCACTTACAATTTCTTCCGAATCCCTGCGACCCTCAAAATTGAGATAGAGGTGCCACCAAACAATTCCAAAACAACCTAGATTTAGTCCTCTCCTACTCAGCCTACTGCCTACTGCTAGACCTACTCAACACCCAAGACAGTCATGAAAATAACCAAGAACTTGTCCTCTCCTCCTTCGCTTGAGCTACAACTCCTGATTTGTGGCCAAGTTCATATGTGCTTTCTTATGTTTTGATTCACTTAGATACTCCTTTGAGGTCTCACAACTCATTTATTTATATGCTCTCTTAGGTTCAACAACTAACCCAACAAGTGACATCATACTGGCCAAGATGGCCTATTTATTATGTCACTCTTTCCATCACATATAAACAAACAATTATATCTCCTATTGTAGACCTCCGATCACGGTGCTTGAATTTCCTCTTGTTCCTCTAAGGGTGCTCTTCCATCTCCATGCATCAAATCACTCAAACTCCTCTTGATTTTGGCCCTAAACCTTTGGGTACAAATCCCCAAGCTTGGTTTCTAAGCCCACAAAACACATTTATGGTACTCCTTCCTCCAAAAACTAAACCCTAGGGCTTAGATTACCTCCCAAGCTAACAAATCTCAACACTCACATGGCCTACTACTTCTAGAAATTATGGATTTCATCCTGAAAATTTGATTTAGAAACCCTCCGAGAAATTATGGGAATTTCTTTTTTGTGTGCTTTTCTCTTCTTGCCCCTGCATAGATCTACAACTGTAACCCCTGTTGCAAATATTTTGCGCCTAGATTTGCTCACTGAAATCCTCTATTTGAAAAATCCATTGCTTGTTGGAATTCTACTTTTGCACAAATCAAATATTTCCTGCACTCTGCCTTTGGAAGTCATTTTCTGCCTAGTAATTCACACTGCCTGGCTAGCTTGCATAGATCTAGAGAAATTGTGCTCTGATCTCCCTCTCAAATTGCATGACCCTACTCCTATTGCTATGAGCCTCTGATATGATCTTCAATGCTTTGAAACCATGTGAAAATTCCTTGATTGCAATTATTTGTTATTATTCTCCTAACTGTTTACACCTTTTTTGTTTACAATAGTTAACAAATAATTCACAGTTGCAATCTTCACCAAAAAACATGCCATAGAAAAATAAAATCAGGAATTGAGAAATAGATGCACATATAAAATAAATATTGACATAATAACTTTTTAGGGGCTAACGTCCTCAGAAAAACCCCGAAGGGAAAACCGGTGCAGCAAATGAAGGTTTATTTGATTATGCAGCACTTTGGAATTTATTACAACTAGATGTCCAACTCGCCATCCTCCGGAAAAGATCTAGAAAAATATATGGGAGAAATTTTATCCCTTCTGCAATCAATTTAGCCTCCCTCTGACTTGCTCAAACCCTCTCACTAACGACTTGGCCTGCCTGGAATTCACACTTCCCGGCTTGGGAAATTTGTATGACCTGCTAGTTGGCTCTTGGTGAACTGTCCTACCTCCCTTTAGCTCTAAAAAAATTTTCTCTGCCTTTTGGATGGTCTTTTCAGCCTTCAGAAACTGAAACGACCTCTTTCCAGCAACTCACACTGGGGTTTTCGGCTGCTCACACTGGCTATTTTGCCTCACCGCAGAATAATTTCAGCTTCCCTTCTCTTGCCTCTTTGACACTGGAAAACTACTTGGAAACTCTTTGGAAATATTCTTTGTTTCTCCCTCAATCATTGATGCTCTCCTTCTCTACTCGAACTCTCTTCCTTGTCGAATCATGGCAACTGGATAAGTCAATCTCCCTAGCAAACTCGCTCCCCTCTTGTATCACTCTCCATCCCATCGACTTGCTCTTATAATCTCTCATTGTAGCTTCAACGACCATGATTTGATCCTTATTAATGACTAAGATCATCTTATACTTGATCCAAGCCATTTTATGGAAGTCTCATAGAGCATAAGTTGATCTCCTTAATTAATTCCCTTTAATTAAGCAATTTAACTAAGTTAAACTTAGGAAATTTTTAAATGATGGCTAATTAATTTAATTAAGGTGTTTCACAAGCTTATCTCACAAAACCTTTTCTAGGTTTTGGAGATCTCGTGTCCCTTAGCCTCGTTGATATAAATAGAGACTAGAACACCTATCCGATTGTACCAAAACAATAAAAACTAATACCTTATTTGGAGCTAAAGTTTGTAAAATACATGTATTACAAATATGCCTTGCTTTTAGGGGTTTAGGTCAAGTAGGAAGGTCATCTTCTTCTGGGGATATTTGTGGGGCACAAACCACACATTCCTAGAAGGATTGGTGTTCCTTTGCTTAGTAGTATGCTCTAATTTCCCTTGATCTTCTTTCAATTTTGGAGTTAAGTGGACTCATCCCATATAATGACATATTCAAAATGAATATAGGGATTGAGAGACCCTTTGTAGGGATTAAAGATAGAGTTTTGTTCAGTGTCTTCAAAAGTAGACACAAATCGAGACTATCTATATTCGATTTTGGACCATGGAGCCAAGTTAATGCTGGTTCTCAATGTGACATGGGTGTCAATTGTTCTAGAGGATAGATGGTGGGAAAAGTCCACACTATTTGGTGAATTTGGCTTTCTTATACGTTGAGAGTTTTTTCCTAGCTAGTTATTTATTAAGGGATTCATTCCAAGGCTCATTTGGCTAATAGTGGGCTATTTGATGACCTACACTGTATCTAGTGTTGCTAGGGGATGGTGAAAAACATTGTTGGAGAGTTTAGTTTGTTTAATTTATTATAAGTTTTTATAAAACCAAGTTCAATTTTACTACAAGTTAGACTTCACCGACATAATGAGGTATGTCATACACCCCTATCCAAGGAAGCCTTATTGATTAAAGACACCCAATATTTAAACCTATTAGCATATTCATAATTTGTCCCAATATTAGCTATTACAATGGAGTTTATGATTCCATTGTGTGTGTGTGTGTGTTCACACTTTTTCTTAGTATTAGTCATTACAAAAGACATTATGATTCCATTGTGTGTGTATTCCTGCCCCCCTCTCAATCTATGGGAGAGGTTTCCATTAGGCCATTAGGGGCTGGGACTAATCCTGAATCAATGTGCTTCAGAGTAGAATGGTGACATGCTCATCAATGGAGTCGTGCCGTTAAGAACCTCTTGAGTCAAGATAATCAACCTATACAACACATATACTACATTTAATTTCAACTCTTGACCTCTTAAGTGCGAAAGTATTACAAGAGGCTGCATGAAGTGTCAAGTCCTTTAATGTATATATTTTTCCACATTTACTTTACTATTTACAAATATTATAATTTAAATATAAGATATGTATAATCTTTTTTGTTTTGTTTTGTTTTTTTTTTTTTTTTAACTAGGTCAAGCTTAGGTCAGGCTATTAGATAGAAGAGCAATCTATCCACAATGGAATTCTATCACGAATATTTTTTAAAGGCTAGTTGAGATTGAATGTACCTTGGGATAGTTTAACTCCCCCAAAAGTGGCTTCCATTCTCAACCCTACCCATGAAGTATGAACATGACATTGAATGGGAACTAAACCTCACTCAAACCAACTAGTCTACACCCGATTGGTGTAAAAAAATATATAATTATTACAAATACAATTTTTAACAATTAAAGTAAAATAACCCATAAAACATTGACACCAAAGTGATGGGAAAATAATTATGCTATAAGGCATTTCCTTTGGGAAGAACTCCCTTCCTGCTACCACTTTGCGCGGTTGATTTGGTGTTAGACGATGGATTATTTTTTATCGTTGATTGCCTTGCTATGTTACTTTCCTTTTTGTATATACCTATTCGCCAACACTTGTCGTACATCGCGCTCGCAATGCCCACTATTAGCTGCAACATTTACACTATCTCGACAACTGGAATGAACACTGAAATCAATCTAAACATAGAGGCCACTCTTCAGATGTTCATGGACGAGCTCCCTCACATGCCCAAACTTAAAGGGTTTCCAAGACAAGAAGTTGAATTCGACTAAATTGTGGATTTGGATGTTCCAGAAAAAATGGGTATGCTCAATGGCTCATTTGATTCAAGTTTGAGAATAATTCCCAATATCAGATGCAGGCTGATCAATTTTTTTTTTTGTGTTTGTTTCAATTCCGATTCAATCTAGGTTTGAGAAGAATTCAAACGATCAGATGCAAATTGATCAATTTCACAGAGATATTTGCCTAGCTATCATGTTCGCATATGGTGCTTCCAAGGGAAGTGCCACCATGCCAAGTCCCATTAATCCAAGGCATTGATACACTAGTGTGTCAGGAAAACCATCTTCCTTCCTAGCATTTTCTACCATGGGATTGCCACCTGAAAACAACCCAACCCAAACACGAAAGAATTCAAACATGGACTCCCAAAGCATCATACTCTCCACTAAGATATAATTGGTTTATTATTTACTCTTGTTAAGGGTTTTATAAAGTGCCCCTCTTGGATTTTTTGGGAGCTTTTTATTATATATATAATATATATATATATATATATATATATATATTATATATTATATATATATATATATATATATATATCTATCTATCTATATATATATATATATATTATATTATATATATATATTATATATATATATATATAATCCTTCCAAAAAGTTCCTCCATATTGAAAAATTTGAAGGTTCCTTGTTCAAATTCTTTTTAGGATTTATGGGTAAGAGAACTCTAAATATAGCTTGTCGAGGTGCATAATTTCATAACTGGGTATCAATCGCAAAAAATATCATATTATCCACTCTAATTCTATTTGCATATTTAATAGTTTCTATGCTTGGCACTTGTTACATGCGAGGTTCCATGATTTTGGGCCGTGCTCAACATTTGGTTGATTATGATTTAGGATGATTTGCAGAGATTCATGTCTCGATTGTGCTAGGGGTTGCTTACTACCATATTCATGGTGTAATGCACACGTTCTCACATATGTCTTTCCTTCGTAATTATTTTTGTTGAAATAGTTTTGCAGAAATGGTTTTGCATACTATTGGTGCTTTGCCTTCTTTAACTTCTTACAACACCAGTGATTTGGGTGTGTAGAGTCTTGAAGCCTCACAATCTCTTGGTGGATAATCAAAGGAGGGTTGTAAAATTAGTAGTTCTTGGTCTTGGAAGGGCATTTACAATTCCTATTAAGAAATATACACATGAGGTGAGGGTTTTAACTGCATGTTCCACCCACATTTGCTTCTGGGTTTTGCAGAAATTCAATAATGCTTGGCAACATTGAGAACGATTGGTTGAGCTAAAACCCTTGGTGGCTCAATTTCCTTGGGAAGTTCTTTGTATAAATTTTGAATTCTATTGCAGAGATCATTGGAGGTCTTTTTTCCTATCTTATTGATGGATTTAGAAGAAAATCTCCTTATAATAAAGGAAATTTATGGCCACTTTGAGATAACCTTATTCTAGACCATGATGATGATATTAAACCCCAACTAACACAAACAAAAAGGAAAACAATGACATTTAGAGAGCCAGAAATCGATACACCCATCCCTTCTCCATCTAGTTCACACAATGGTGATTTTGGGCTTGACCACTTTGTGTCAACGACCCCATAGCAACACACCCATCTTTTCGTAAAAGGGATCTATCATGTTCAAAGTGTTTACATCATTTAAATTTCATCATCAGTCGACAATTTGTTAAAGATGTAAACCCATTCTACATGGTTATAATGTAAATTATCTTCGTAAGACCATGATGTATGTAACAACCTATGTAAGCATAACATTTTGGTGATGATTTCTATCCTAGGAGGTTTTTTTATCTCACTGATTCATCTATGTCTCTAGACACAAACGATCGACATAGCTTTCACTCCAACCTCACCCCAACGCTAGGGTGGATTTTGTCATCAAGATATTAAGTGAGTCCTAGTGTTTTTTACTGATTCGTTGTAAAAGTAATTTGGGAATAATCCTAGCTAATTTTCTAGATTATGTTATTACAAATTACTTAGTCTTCTAGATCATATTTTGAGTCGCAGAATTGAATGGATATTTGAGGGTCTATGACGAATGAGTGTTCCCCCTTCATGTATTAAATTGTAAAATATTCATGTAAAAAATATTTAGTGCATGGTACCTCATAATTAGACACCATGGCTAAATATTAGAGGGTTGGAAAAATTATTAATCCCCTCATAAGTTGATTAATTAATTTTTTTGGTAAAATTAAATTCTCCAATGGTGAAACTCGTGGGTTTTAAAGAAGTTAATTTTGGAGGTCCCCGACCAAGGGAATATTGAAGAAATCAAGAAATTTTGGACCCTTGGGCTTTGGTGGTTAAGTCAAAGTCAAAATTTTGAGAAAATTAACTCAAAATAATTAATTTTTGGTTAATTAAAAATCAATTAAATGAAAATTTCTATTTTTCCTCAAAAAATAAATAATTTTGATGGTGATGATTAAAGATTAATTAAATCTTTATGAACAATCAACATTAATTTGACAGGGATCAAGCCAACTAGCCGTTGGAGATTTTATCTATAAATTAGATGTGAATGTCAATCTATTTTTCATCCAATCTTTGAATCGTGTACTAGGCTCTCAAGCTCTCTTGTCTATTTTCTGGAATAAATGCAAGAGTCTTTGGGGCTTCAACTTGAGGTGGTGTTCCTCTTCATGAATCTATGGTAACATTGTTTTAATTTCTACTTTATATTATATGAAAACTATCAATCAACAACTCTTTTAGAATAATCTGATTATAGGTACCTTATTCAGTTTGTTGGATTTAGGGTAAAAATTTTAATTTTGACTAAATTAGTAGGTATCTCTATTTCTTCATAATTTTATTGTTATTCTATTTCTCTACTTTTTTTTTTTATGGTTGATTTAGTGTTTGCAGAACATCTCTCAGGTTTTCATTGGGAATTTGGGGTTGGTCCTTGGTTGGATCATCCAACTCTTAACACATATTTTTTGAAGAGCCTACCTCATATAAGCTTCAAGATTTATCTAAGGATTAATTTTTTCTATAGGGTGTTTTTGGACTAGTACCTCTCTAAAAAAACAAATTATTTTAAATATTTTGTGGAAAATTTGATAGATCTCGCTAGTAAGAGCCTTAAATCTTAAGATCTTGGAGCAGATTTGGACTCATACTCCTCAAATCTTATAGATCCGCAACTCTTGTGCATATATATGTAGATATTTTGTATAGAGATGAGTTTTTTTTTCTAATTTGGGGTTTTATTTATTTTTGTGTATCTTGATATGGGTATTTTTTTTCCATTTTGCAGGCACTGATTTGAAGGTTTTTTCAAGGAATTTTTTTAAGATCTAAGATAGATCTAAGATAGATCTAGGCCCTGGAGGGCAAGATCTCGTCTCAGAAATATTTTTTGTTCAGGAAAGAATTTTAAATATGGGTTTGTTCATAAAATTTCTCCGAGATCTTTAAAATAAAGTTTTGGGCATTTTTTTTGAAGTTTTGGGCCTCACCCTCTGTGTTTTTCTTTCAGCTTGCTTCATTCTCTTCATACTCTGCAAATTTGTTGTCTGACTTCCCTGCGTTTTTGCTGCTAGCCTTCATTATCTCTGCATTTTTCTCCCTCGATGGTTCTTCCTCTCTCTGTAAACCCTCGCAGGTGCCCCTCAACTCTCTGCCATGCTTTTCCTATCTTTTTCTCCATCTGCTAAATACTCTTTGAAAAGCCTTTCTCCATCCTCCACGTCCCTCTCATTATTCTCCATCCTTCCTCGCTTCCCGAGTTTCTTCTCCTTCGATTTGTGTCAGCTTTCCTTACCTCTCCCTTCCTTTCTGCATGCGTTCTCCTTCCCTTCGATCTACATCTTCTTCTCCTCACCCGTGGCCCTCCTTGTTGTGTTCCCTTTCAGTTAAAATTCTAGCATCCATCCCTCCTTTGATTTTTTCGCTTTCATTCTTCTTCCTTGCCACCGCTTTTACCTGCAAAACCTTCTCTTATTGCCTTTCATCCCCTCCTCTTTCCATTTGATTTCATTTGTTTTGTTCCTTACGGTTTAGTTTCAAAGCAAAAAAAAAAAAAAAAAAAAAAAAAAAAAAAAAAAAAAATTGCTTACTTTTCATTTCATTTTGACTTTCTTTAAAACAAAATAAAATTTTAAAATTTCGATTTTAATTTTTTTGTAGTGTGGCTTTGATTTTTGGAAGTATTATTTTAAGAAAATTATTTTAAATTCAGAATTGTTTGAAGTGTTTTGCATTTGCATTTCATGGTTCTTCATGGTAATTAATTTTTAGAATTTAAGTGCTTAGATTTTATAATCATTGACATTGGGTTTTTTGTGCTTGACATCTATTGAGATTGCTCGTCATTTAATTAACTCTAAGCATGGTTTAATTACTTGATTTATTTGATATTTATTGCATTTATTTTTGAGATTTTATTCAAATAATTGTTAAGTACTCTTTCATGGAATTATGGTAAATTGCATATCTTTTGTTTCTTAAACTGAGTATTTTTGAGCAACTATATGGCATTGATATTAGAATACTGTGAATATTTTTTTTGTTCTCTTTGAGCTATAATTGCATTAAAAAGTTTTGAAGTGATAAGCTTGTGGTTTAATTGGGCAATAATTTTTTATATTTTAAGCATATGGCTGAGAAGTTTATCTTTCAGTCTAGTGAAGTGAATATTTGCTTGGGCGATTAAAGGTTTTGGCTTATAACTCTAAAATAGATCGTCGCATAAGACACTTTCAACCCCTTGAATCCAACTTCTTCTCGCTCCATCTTCTAATCATCTCGTGCATTTGCATCATAGAAAATTTTAGGGGTGAATGTTTGCCCTTTGGCGAAATTAAGGGGTTTTAAATTTTTAGTGGGCAAATATTTTGTATCATAGTACATTTTTACAAATCACTTCAAACAGCCCACCTTATTTTAAGGGAGAGGGTAAAAAAGGTAAATTTAGCCCTTGAAATTAGGAGTTACAACCTTCCATTCACCCATTTTCAAGAATAGGTTTTATTT
>APFE031397746.1:156698-179082 GCA_000404065.3 Pinus taeda | reverse complement strand
TTATATATACATATTATATTATTGATAAAATCGCCTTCCATTTTTCCTATATACCATGGAGATTCGCCCATTTATTATACATATAAATTTGGGGGGGTTCTTAAAATTTTCCCTGATTTGCATATTAAGTTAGCCTTGCATAATTAAAAATTTAGTTCCAAGCATAAGCTTGGTCGATAGAAAGATAGGTACCCATCCATCTTTGTTTGAGAAGCCTACTTTTAATAGTACTTAAAACAGTGACCTTGTAGTCGTCAGAGCCACAACTCTTTACAGCGGCGGAAGCACCGAGTATGTTAGATTTTTAGGAGAGGTATTGTTAATCACACCTTCGTGTGCTTCACATTATCTTCTCTCTGCCACTTATTACGAAATCAAACTCGATATAGGAAGGATCGAATGGTTAAAACTTAGATAGGCATTTAACTAAAATTAACCAAGATTTTTGCATCCCACATTAGTTTTAGGATCTGCATTTCATATAAGATAGTTATTCATCCAAGTAGTAGTTTTTCATCAATTAATTGGTCTTAAATTTCCTAGCAATATTGTTGAATCCATAAGGCACTAGTATCAATCATCTAAATCTAATCGAATCCTATAAGTCTTATTAAATATAAAAAAAGTACTTGCTCGCTTGACTGTGTCTCCCAAATTGGTTGGTTCCTAGCTAGTTCTTCTTCATTTCATTTCCATAGGGTATACCCCCCTTAGCCTATTGTTGGGAGACAACTTAAACAGAGAGATTGGGGATCTTAGTGACAACCCCCGATCTGAGCCATTGTAATGTTGCCTAGACATTTCATGTGAAGACATTTTTTGGCGCCATTACCGGGGATAGAGTTTTTTTGTCCTTGGTCCTCATGACATTTTTATAATCATATAATATTTTTCGCCATTCATTAGCCCGTCAAGCGGCACAACATTTTTTGGTGTTGTTGTCAGGGACCAATTTATTGGACTTTGGCTTTACGACATTCATCTCATTCATTTTTCTCATCCTTTCATCTCTCACCAGGATAAGTTCCTTGCCCTTGGTTCATTTTACTAACTTTATTCCTTGCATTTGGGTTATCTGAAGTTATATTTTTGTCCGAGTGGCGACTCAACTTCCTTCATCTCTTACAAGAGTACGTACTAGAAGACATCCAAGTAGTTTGGTTAATCTTGCTCCTGATCCTAAAAGGGCTCTCAGAGTACGATTACACAATCTCTCTTCTCATACTCTTCTTGTTAATATTGAACAATAAGCTCTCTCTGATATCCATTTGATGTTTCCTAACTTGGTTGAGCACGACATCATGGATGTGTTCGACCCTTGTAACTTTGCTAACATTCAAGGTTATCCTAATGATCTTCCAGAGAATGGGATCTATAAATTGTCTTCTTTTTAGGGAAATAATGAAATTAGTGTTAATGCTCATATGAAAAATTTTGGTTCTTGGGTAGGTAAGCATCCAAGGGCTACTGATTATAATCATGAAGATGTAAAATTGAGCCTCTTTTTTCTTACCTTGGAGGAAGAAGCTTTGGATTGGTTTATGGAAAATCCTAATAATTCATTTGATTGTTTGCAATATATTATTGATGCCTTTAAGGAAAATTTTGGAGACAAGAGGGAAGAGAAGAATCTTGTAAAATCTATCAATGTCATAGAGAAGAGAGAAAATGAGATTGTTGAAGAATTTAATAAGATATTTAATGGTAATATTAAGGAATTACCTCAATATTATAAACCTCTTGATAAATGTATTTTATATTTTTACATTGATGCTTTTAATCTCAATACATCTTATGAATTGAGACGAGCTAAGAATCATGATTATAAAGTTGCCCAGACTTTAGCTACAGAGCTTGAAAAAGATAAGAAGGCATGTGAGAAGTCTGAAACCCTAGGTTTTGATAGGGCTTCAACCAAATTGAAAGAATCTAAAGGAAAAGAAGATAAAGAATCTAAAGATGACCCTGTGAAAAAATTACTGCAAAAACATGAAAGAATGGAGCTTAACCAAGCGAAATTAATCTCTAACCATGCTAAGGAAATAAGTACTTTTTAGTTGAGGTTGGTTCAAATGGAAAGGGTTCAAGCACAGAATTTCTAGCCTAGCAATCATAATAATAATCGAAGTAATAATACTTAGTAGAAAAAAGGCCAATCTAGTGAGCAAAGACCCCTAATCTGCTTGAATCTACTAATCTGGTCGATGAAGCTCCACCTTGTTGTAGGGATTGTAATGGTTTTCATGAGGAGGCTACTTGAAACATGGTTAAAATAATTATGGATAATGGAATGTTTGGGGTGAGTAATCAAATAAATGTTGTTGGTAAAGAATTTTCTTTGTCTATGGAAGATTGGATGGAGGTTAAGGAAAACAGTCAAGTTGTTAGGCTTTCCACATCATCTTTTAGTATAAATAATTTTGATCATGAAAAATATGCGATGGTTGAATTATTTGGTGAAAAACCTTCGCTAGAGCAATTCTTGGAAATTGCTAAAGATAAGGGTTTAACTTATCAAAGAAGGGATAAGGATCAAAGTGAAAATCAAATTCCCCCTCGAAGTTTTAACCCTGGTTCAAACTCTGGATTGGATGCTGATTTGGGAAGTTGGTTTAATAATGCAAAAATATGGGTTCCTATCGCCAAGATATTGAAAATTCCTTCCCAAAGAGCTAAGTTATTAAAAGTTATTGAAGCTCCTCAAGTGAATGTTTCTCAACAGAAGGCGCTTGAGACTATCTATTAGGATGCCCCTTTATATTTGCAAAGTTTGGATTCAGATAACAAGGATCATCAACAATTATTTATTACTTTGATGGTTAATGGATTCAAATTGAACAATTGTATGTTGGATTATGGTGCATTAGCCTGTGTCATGACCAAGAGGGTCATGGAACAACTCAATTTAAGAGTTTCTAGGCCTTACTACAATATATGTGCAATGGAATCTAAGAAGATTGAAGTTCATGGGTTAATTAAGTATTTACAGGTTCATTTATCAATTTACGCTGACATTATGATTGTTATGGACATTGTTGTTGTTGATGTCCCTGATGCTTGGGGTATGCTATTATCTAGAAAATGGGCCTCTGATCTAGGAGGAAGTATTTAGATGAATTGTTCATATGCTACGATTCCTTCTCCTAGAGGTGATGGGTCTGTAAGAATTAACAGAGAGCCCAAAAGAAGATTTCATGTTGAAGATACTAAGAGACCCCATAATGAGATAATTAAAGAAAAATCTGACATTGGGAATTATGCTATTCTGTCTAACTCCATAGTTATTTTCGATGATAAGGTTGATGAAAATATTGGGGATCTAAAGGATAAAGTATGGTACATGTATTTTGACGGTGCATCATCTAGGCATGGTAAAGGCGCTGGAATAGTATCAAAATTCTCCCGTTGGTCATATTTTCAAATTTTCATATAGATTGGAATTTGAAGCGACCAACAATGTTGCCAAATATGAAGCTTTGTTGTTGGGTCTTGAATTGGAAAAGGATTTAAGATTTAAGTTGCTTAGTATCAAGGGAGATTCTGACTTAGCTATCATGTAGTTTAAAAATAAATTTACATGTAAAAATCAAAGGTTAATGAATTATCGAAATTTTGTATGGGATACTATGGAATACTTTGATGTCCTTAACCTTGAAACTATCCCAAGAGAGCATAATAGTTTGGCAGATGAGCTTGCTGTACCTGCTTCTACTTTGCAATTATATATGGGTTGATTAAGGATAAGATAAAAATGGAGGTTATTTTAAGACCTTCTGTTCCAGATAATTTAGAGCATTGGCAAGTTTTTGACAATGAAAAACAAGTGTTTAATTTTCTTGATAATTTGGATGAGTTTGAAAATTTTCGGATAAATTCTAAGGAGGATGGATCTAATGACCATGAAGATATTATAAATCCTACTCCCAGGAATTTTGTTTCTTTAGAGTAACACTTTGATCGACATGATTCCACAAAGATGAAAGAGGAAAATAAAATGGATCTAGGTGAATTGATCGAAGTAAACATTGGTACCTATAGTGATCCCAAGATTGTTAAAATTGGTGAGGGTACTAATGATGAAGAAAAGAAAAAGTTAACCTATTTACTTCATGAATATCAGGATGTTTGAGCATTTTCTTATCATGAATTAAAAGGTTATAGGGAAGATGTCATGGAGCACACTATCCCTTTGAAAGATGAAAATGATAAACCCTTTCGTCAAAAGCTTAGGAAAATAAATCTTAAGTTAGCCCCTTTAGTTCAAAAGGAGATTTCAAAGATTCTTGTAGCAGGAATTATTGCTCAAACTAGGCATTCAACATGGTGTTCCAACCTAGTGATTGTTAGGAAAAAGAATGGTACAATTAGACCTTGTGTCGATTTTCGAAACCTTAATCTAGCATTTAAAAAAGATAACTACCCTTTGCCAAACATGGAGACAATGTTGCAAAGAGTAACTGGTTCTGGATATAACTAAGTATGGGTTAAGGAAGAGGATCGTCACAAAACTACATTCACCACACCATGGGGTACTTTCGAATATATTAGAATTCCATTTGGATTAACCAATGTCGGGGCTAGTTTTCAAAGGGCTATGGATTATGCCTTTAAGGGTTTAATGGGGAAAAATATCGAAATTTATCAGGATGATTTTACTGTTTTTTCTAAAGATGGTATTAGTCATATAGGTCATCTTAGGCAAGTTTTTGATAAATGTAGAGAGTTTGGGATTTCCTTGAATCCAGATAAGTTTGTTTTTGGAGTAACTGAAGATAAATTACTTGGTCACATCATTTCCAAATCTGGGATCAAGATCCATCCTAAAATAGTTGAGGCAATCCAAAAGATTCCTCTCCCTCATAATCTTAAATCCCTTCAGCTTTTGCTTGGAAAAACAATTTTTCTTAGAAGATTATTTCAAGTTACGCATAAATAGCTAAGCCTATTCAAAGTCTTCTGAAGAAGGATGTTAATTTTTTATGGAAAGAGGATGGAAAAAAGGATTTTCAGGAGATCAAGGGTGCTATTTCCAAAGCTCCTGTTTTAGTTAGTCCTGATTATTCAAAGGATTTCATGATTTTCTCTTTCGCTTATGAAGGTACCATTGTCGATGTCTTATTACAAAAAAATAAGGAAGGTCATGAGCAACGTATTTCTTTCATGAGTAAAGCGCTTCAAAATTCTGAATTAAATTATAATATCATGGAAAAGCAAGCTTATGCCTTGGTTAAGTCTCTTAAGCATTTCAGGACTTATGTGGGTGATTCCAAAATCATTTCTTTTGTCCCACATTCTGTGGTTAAATATATATTAACTTAAATTGATTTCTTAGGGACTTGTGCTAGGTGGGTTACTAAAATCCAAGAATATGACTTAGAGATTAGACCCACCAAGTTAGTCAAAGGTCAAGGCTTGGATGAAATGATGACCGAAGGTAATGAGAAAGCTCTTGGTTTGATTTGTCTTAATGATACATCTTCACCTGAGCTACAAATATTAGGAGAACATGAGTGGTACAAGGATACTATTCATTACTTGTTGAATCTTACATGTCCTAACCATTTAGTTACTCATAGAAGAAGGGATCTTAGATTAAAAGCCTCTAAGTCTTGCCTCATGAAGGATGGCCTTGGATGGAGAAACCTTAAGGGCATAGTACTTAGGTCTATTGATGAAGTCGAGTCCAGAAAATTAATTTATGACTTTCATTTGGGATTGTGTGGTGGTCATTATGCTACTAGAACTACTGCCCACAAAATTTTGAGAGCTGGTTATTATTGGCCTTCAATTTTTTGTGATGTGCATAAGTTTATTAGAAGTTGTCAAGCTTGTCAACTATTCATTGGGAAATAGAAGCTTGTTGCCCTGCCATTACAACCTGTGGTTGTGGAGACAACTTTTCAACATTGGGGTTTGGACTTCATTGGGAAGTTTCATGAAACTTATAGCAATGACTACACAAGAATTTTAATTGCGACTAATTATTTCACTAAATGGGTAGAGGCCATTCCTTCTAAGAATGCCACTGAAAAGGTTATTATGGATTTCATTGAAAATAATATCATTACTAGATTTGGTGTCCCAACTACGATTACTACTGATAATGCCAAGGCTTTTAGTTCTTCGGAGTTTTCATCTTTTTTCTTCAAGTATGTCACTGTCTTATCTCATTCATCTAATTACTATCCTTAGGGTAATGGGCTTGCTGGATCAAGTAACAAAAATATTATAAACATTATCAAGAAGATAGTAGGAGATAATAAGCGATCTTGGGACAACAAAATCAAGTATGATTTATGGGAAAATAAGATTATGAAAAAGAAAGCTACTAGTAAAATTCCCTTTGAATTAGTTTATGGCTCAGATGTAATTTTACATGTGCACCTTAAATTGCTAGTTTATCAACTCCTTCAGCATTTTTCTACTGATAAAGATGTTGTCCAAAATAGAATTGATCGGATTATGGAGTTGGATGAAACTCGTAGGATATATTTTGATAACATGTGTAAAATTCAATCTAATGTTAAGAAAAGATTTCATAAATCATCTCAATCTATATCTTTTCAGGTTGGAGATATGGTACTTCTTTGGGATCGCAAGAATGAAAAACTAGGAAAACATAAGAAGTTTGACAGTTTGTGGCTGAGACCGTACGTAACCCGAGACATTGCTGGGATGAATTCATTCCACTTGAGCAGATGGATGGTGAACCACTTGAATTACATTCAAATGGCCAAATGCTCAAGATATTATTCAAAGATGATATATGATGCCATGGGGCATCCTTTGTATTGTATTTCTAACCCTACACCTTGTCATTTTAGCATTTCATTTCTGTTTTAGGATTAAATTTATTTTTCATGTTAGTAAAATTGATGATGGTCACAAGAGCTTTTATTTCATGTGCTTAATGTTATATGATGATATTTGGATGGAAACTACCTATGTAACTTTGTGTGTTGCTTGGGTGAAGATTCTGGATTCTCACATTCCTTTGATGAAGCAAAGTGTCCCCAAGTGGAGCCAGATGTTGACCAGTCTGTGTCAACGGCCCCATAGCAGTACACCCCTTCTTTCACAAAAGGGATCTATCATGTTCAAAGTGTTCGCATCATTCAGATTTCATCATCAGTCGACAATTTGTTAAAGATGTAAACCCATTATCCATGGTTATAATGTAAATGATCTTAGCAAGACCATCATGTATGTAACAACCTATGTAAGCATAACATTTTGGTGACGATTTCTATTGTAGGAGGTTTTTTGTCTCACTAATTCATCGGTGTCTCTAGACCCAAATGATCAGCATAGTTTTTCAGGTGGATTTTGTTGTCAAGATATTAAGTGAGTCCTAGTGTTTTTTACCGAGTTCTTGTAAAAGTGATTTGGGAATAATCCTAGCTAAATGGCTATATGATGTTATTACAAATTACTTGGTCTTCTAGATCATATTTTGAGTCCCAAAATTGGTTGGATATTTGAGGGTCTATGACGAATGAGTGTTCACCCTTCATGTAAAAAATATTTAGTGCACGGTACCTCATAATTAGACACCATGGCTAAATATTAGAGGGTTGTAAAATTTATTAATCCCCTCATAAGTCAATTAATGAAAATTTCTGGCAAAATTAAATTAAAATCCTAAGCCAAAAATTTAATTAATTTTGTGTCCTAGGTAAAATTAAATTCTCCAATGGTGAAATTTGTGGGTTTTAAAGAAGTTAATTTTGGAGGTCCTCGAGCAAGGGAATATTGAAGAAATCAATAAATTTTTGACCCTTGGTGGTTAAGTCAAAGTCAAAACTTTGAGGAAATTAAATCAAAATAATTAAGTTTGAGTTAATTAAAAATCAATTAAATGAAAAATTCATTTTTTCCTCAAAAAATAAATAATTTCGATGGTGATGATTAAATATTAATTAAATCTTTATGAACGATCAAGTTTAATTTGACAGGGATCAATCCAACTAGCTATTGGAGATTTTATCTATAAATTAGAGGTCAATGTCCGTGTATTTTTCATTCGATCTTTGAATCTTGTACTAAGCTCTCAAGCTCTAGTCTATTTTATGGAATAAATGCAAAAGTGTTTGGGGTTTCAACCTATGGCAGTGTTCCTCTTCATGAATATATGGTAACATTGTTTTAATTTCTGCTTTATATTATGTGAAAACTATCAATCAACAACTCTCTTAGAATAATCTGAATACATGTATCTTATTCAGTTTGTTGGATTTAGGGTAACATTTTTAATTTTGATTGAATTAGCAGGTATCTCTATTTTTTCGTAATTTTATTTTATTCTATTTCTCTACTTGGTTTGATGGTTGATCTAGTGTTTGTAGAAGATCTCTCAGGTTTTTATTGAGCGTTTGGGGATAGTCCTTGGTTGGACTAGCCAATTTTCAACACATATTTTTTGAGCATCCTACCTCATATAAGCTTCAGGATTTATCTAATGATTAATTTTTTCTATAGGGTGTTTTTGGGCTAGTACCTCTCTAAAAAACCAAAATCTTTTAAATATTTTGTGGAAAATTTGTTAGATCTGGTTAGTAAGATCCTTATATATTAATATCTAAGAGCAGAGTTGGACTCATACTCCTCAGATCTTACATATCAGCAACTATTGTGCATAGATATGTAGATATTTTGTATAGGCATGAGTTTTTTTTTTCTAATTTGGGGTCTTGAGGTTTTATTTATTTTTGTATAGCTAGATCTCGGTGTTTTTGTTTTCCATTTTGTAGGTGTAAATCTGAAGGTTGTTTCAAGGAATTCTTTTAAGATCTGAGACAGATCTAAGCTTTGGAGGGAAAAATCTTGTCTCAGAAATATTTTGTGTGCAGGAAAGAATTTTAAATTTGGGTTTGTTCATAAAATTTCTTTGAGATCTTTAAAATAAAGTTTTGGGATTTTTTTTTTGAAGTTTTGGGCCTCACCCTCTGTGTTTTTCTTTCATCTTGCTGCCTTCCTCATCCTTTTCAAATTCGTTGTTCGATTTTTCTACTAGTCTTCATTATCTCTGCATTTTTCTCTCTTTATGCTTATCCCTCTCTTTTCAAACCCTCACAACAACCCCTCAACTCTCTACTACATTTTTCCTATATTTTTCTTTGTTTGCTAAACCCTCTTCAAAAAACCTTCCTCCCTTCTCCGCGTCCCAGATCCTCCCTCCTCTGTGTCCCTCTCATTCTTCTCCATCCTTCCTCGTTGTTTGAGTTTCTTGTCCTTCGATTTATGTCGACTTTCCTTACCTCTCCCTTCCTTTCCATATGCGTTCTTCTTCCCTTCAACCTGCATCTTCTTCTCCTCACCCGTGACACTCCTTGTTGCGTTCTCTTTCCACTGCTTGCAATTCCAGCGTCCATCCCTCCTTCGAGTTTTTGGCCACCGTTCTTACCTGCAAAAACTTCTCTCATTTCCTTTCAGCCCCACCTCTTTCCATTTGATTTCATTCGTTTTGTTCCTTAGGGTTTAGTTTCAAAACAAAAGAAATCAATTTTTTTTAATATGCTTACTTTTCATTTTATTTTGTTTTTTTTTTTTTACTTATTTTGATTTTGTTTGAAACAAAAGAAAATTTTAAAATTTCCATTTTAATTTTTTTTTAGTGTGGCTTCAATTTTGAAAGTATGATTTTTTATTTTTTATTTTTTTTGTTTTGTTTTGATTTTTTAATTTTAGTGTGGCTTTGATTTTTCAAGGTTTTTAAAATTCCAATTAAATTTTTTATGTGGCCTTAGGCGCATTAAAAATTAAAATTGAACCTTTTTTATTTTCACATTTACCACATTAAAATTTTACTCATTAACTTTGTCACATTAAAATTTGCCATAGGAGTAATATAAATTTTTAAATCTAGTGTTCTTTTTTTTTTTACTTTTTTTTGTGATCAGGGTTTGGGATTTTTTAGACCTTGAAAGCAAAATATTTGGAGGGGTAAAAAATTAAATTTATTCTATATTCAAGGCGCATCTAAATTTTTTAAATTATCTCTAAAGTTTGGCTATAGGAAAACAAAAAAATATTTTTTTTTTTTTTTTGGGTCACTTAAGAAGATTATTTTAAATCTAGAATTGTTTGAAGTGTTTAGCATTTTAATTTCATGGTAATTAATTTTCTGTGCTTACCTTTTATAATCATTAACATTGGGTTTTTTGTGCTTGACATCTATTGAGATTGCTCGTCATTTAATTAACTCTAAGCGTGGTTTAATTACATGAATTATTGGATATTTATTGCATATTAATTTTTTTTGAGAATTTTTAAAGTAATTGTTAAGTACTTTTTCATGGAAATATGATAAATTGCATATCTTTTGTTTCCTAAACTGAATTTTTTTTAGCATCTATATAATTGTCATTGATATTAAAAGAATGTGAAGATTTTTTTTGTTCTCTTTGAGCTATAATTGCATTAAAAAGTTTTGAAGTGAGAAGCTTGTGGTTTAATTGGGCATTAATTTGTGATATTTTAAGGATATTTCCAAGAAGTTTATCTTTCAATCTAGTGAAGTGAGTATTTATTTGGGCAATTAAAGGTTTTGGCTTATAAATTTGAAATAGATCGTGGCATAAAACTCTTTCAACCCCTTGAATCTAACTTCTTCTTGCTCCATCTTGTAATCATCTCGTGCATTTGCATATTAAGTTAGCCTTGAATAATTAAAAATTTACTTCCAAGCATAAGCTTGGTCAATAGAAAGATTTGTACCCATCCATATTTTCTTTAGAAGCATGCTTTTAATAGTACTTAAAAAGGTGACCTTGCAGTTTTCAAAGCCACAACTCTCTGTAGCACCAGAGACACTGGGTATGTTAGATTATCAAGAGAGGTATCGTTAATCATACCTTAGTGTGTTTCACCTTATCTTCTCTCTGCCACTTACTATGAAATCAGGCTCGATATAGAAATGATCGAAGGGTTAAAACTTAGATATGCATTTAACTAAAATTAACCAAGATTTCTGCATCCCACATTTGCTTTAGGATTTGCATTTCATATAAGATAGTTATTCATCCAAGTAGTAGTTGTTCATCAATTACTTGGTCATAAATTTCCTGGCAAGATTGTTGACTCCATAAGGAACATGTATCAATAATCTAAATCTAATCAAATCCTATAAGTCTTGCTAAATATAAAATAAGTACTTGGATGCTTGACTGTGTCTCCCGAATTTGTTGGTTCCCAACTTGTTCTCCTTCATTTCATTTCCGTAGGATCTACCCTCCTTAGGTTGTTGTTCAAAGACAACTTAAACAGAGAGATTGGGGATTAGGGTGACAGTCTCTGATTTGAGCCGTTGTCGTGGTGCCTAGACATTCTGTGTGACAACATGACCCACAAGAAGATATATGAATCAATTTATTTCTAATAGGTCTATCAATCAAAATCATAAGTATTATTGGGATGAAGACAATCAAGACCATGTTTAACCATTAAGACATCATTCAGCTGCTCTTGAAAAATATTTTGAAAAGGATTATGATACAACTAATGAAGTTTTCTTCGGAGTTGTACAAGAAACCAAAGGGGTTTATAAACCACTGAAAATTAAGCCTGTTGAGTATAGAGATCCGATGTATAATCATCACAACATCCAAGACGAATGGAGATGGGACAATACTTTGATTACTGATTGCAATGCGTAAATCCTTGTCATAAACAAGGTCCTTTAACTCTCAAATTTGTTCCTTCGGACAATACAATGTAGCCTTGGCCAATGACGAGATTTGCTCAAGCCTTTCACTCTTGAAATTCCAACCCTTTGAATGGCTTCTCGCTACAATCACTTTATGGTTTAGATAGTTCGATGGTTTGACTTCCCCTCCATTTCCATCTTCAACCAATGTTTGTGATTGTTATATGTATAAAACACATCGGTTTTGGGTTTTTGTGTGGATTGTTTTTGGGGCCGGGTTGATGAAAAGATTCAAAGAATCAAGGAGAAAAAGGATGGATACTATAAAAAAGGACATGGATGAGTTAAACAAGCATGGTTTTTAAATACTTACTTAGTGAGACCCTTTTAATTAATTTTGTACCACAAGAACAGTCTATATTTTCATATTGAGGAATTTAAAAGTTCTCTCTTATATTTTAAATCTAAGGCAAAGTGTGAAAGGATTGGAATTTATTTATACATTGTATTCAGTTATTGTTTGAAGTTGAAAATTGTGGCGAAAGAAGGTCTTCTCTATTCCATGCACTAGCTAGAAAGACCACAATTTGTCTTCCTTTGACCATGGAGTGATTCATGGAGATGGCATGTTCATGCATAGTGATGAAGCTTCAATCACGTGGAGCCTTCCTCAGTTAACTATAGGAAAGATTGGTAGTCTGAGTTCCTCAGTTAACTATAGTATAGAGTGGTAGTCTGAGTTTAGAAGAGGACAAGTTTGGAACTTCAGCCTTTGATTGGCGCAAGGAAGAGTCAGAGAACTGATTAGACTTAGTTAACTAAGTTAGTCACAACTCAAGTTATAAATTTTCATTTTCCAGATTCAGTGTGGACAATAAAGGCACACAATTTCATAGTTTTTTTTTTTTCTCACGAAGGACTGTGACAAGACACAACTCACTAGTTTGTGAGAGAGAGCACAATTGTGTGTGAGATCATCCTTGCTATGAGTTCGTACCTTGGAGGATCCAATATGTCGTTTTGGAGAGGCTTTCATGTGTAGAATTGTGCTAGGAGTTAGTGGATGCATCCTAAAGAGAACATGAAGCCCTCTGCACTAGAGAATAAGAGGTTTGTGTGCAAGGAATTCGGGACAAGAAGTGGAGACTTGTGTGCAAGGAATTTGGACTAGGCAGTGGAGATCAGTGCAAGGAAATAGAGCTAGGTAGGCTGCAAGGAAGTAGGAGTTAGATCAAATGTATGCAGGGTGTTTCAATCTAGTTTAGTAGTGAGAACAAGTGTGTTCTCAAAGTGAAATAGATTGCATTGCAAGAGATCTAATCGCTCAAACTCTATCAATAAATACTACTAAAAGAAGAGGGTTTTCCTAGTTGGGTTTCCCATGAAAAATTATTATGTAAATTGCGTGATTGTGTTTTTATATTTGTCTTTATTCCATTGTTTATAAGTGTTAAGAAATTCTGTGTTGGTGAAAGAAAGTTAGTTTCAGATTGTTCGTCTAAGTAGATCAGAATTTCATGGAAAATTAAAATCCTATCAGAGCAGGGATTAGTATAAAGACCAACACAAAGTAATAAGTTGGCTAGAGCGTAGATCAACTAGGAAGGTTAGCGCAAGAGTTTGAAGAACAAAGCAAAGCAATTCCTTGGATAATAGTATGTCTTGCCAAGGGCTAAGGTCAAATCACAATTTAGAGGGAACCTCAAATTTATGTGCATGGAAGGAGCGAATCGCTTTAGTGTTGGAAGATAATGGGGTGGGAGAGTTTATCAAGGAGGTGATAGTGCCACCTCAAGATCCCCAACAATTCGCCCAACATAATAAGAATGACACCAAGGTGAGGAGGATCATTCTAGAGAGGGCCAAAGACCATATTATTCATTATCTCCTTGAGAAGAAGACAAGATATGAGATGTTCAAGGCCATCTTAGATCTACATCAGGGTTCTAATGATGTCAGGAAGCTAGATCTCAAAGAGAAACTGAGAAGTATTCAAATGAGAAAATACGAGCCCATTGTCACATATCTTTCAAAGTTCACTCAGGTTCGGGACGAGGTAGGTGGTGTGGCTGAGATAGTAGTAGAAAAAGAACTTGGGAGTCTTGCACTTTTATGACTCCATGAATCTTCATATGGCTTCCAGGATGCAGTGAGTGGCACAGAAAATTTTCCCAGTGGGGAAACGTTATGGAGTGATTGCATTCAAGAAGAAATTTTTAGAGGGACAAGAGATGGTAGATCAACGGAGATAGAGGACGTTGAGAACTTTGTCTGGTAGGCAAAGACAACAGAGACAAGGGAAAGAAGGGCCAAGGAGAGACTGAGTCCAAACAAAAGTGCAAAAAGGGTCTAAGAAAGATCAAGTGCTTTCATTGCCATGAGTTTGGGCATTATGCCACTAAGTTCCCTAATAAGAAGGAGTATAATAACGATCATGTAGATGCATGAATGGAGGTAGATGTGTTTCTGCCCAGTTTGAGAAAGATTTCTCATTGATTTCTTGCATGGCAAGTGTTGGGTACCAAATCGGGCTATCTTTCTGTCCATTTCTATCATCTTTTTTGACCTTTTTGTAATTATTTACCCATGTTGCTATGCTAAACTTATAAGGTAAATACCCCTGACTTGCTTGATGGGAATATTTTAATTAATGAAGTAAAGTCATGGAGTCTCATCTATTCGCAGCACTAAAACATGTGTTTGACCACAACTTGGAGAACAGGAACCCTCGCTTCAACATCTCGCGATAGATCTGGTAACGACCGCCCTAACGAGGCTGCACAGTTGGAGTCACAATTCCATGGAACTATTCTTGGCCCTTTTTGCTATCTCAGTTATCTGGTGTTGGTGCCATTCCAACTGACGTATATTTTTCAATATGCGGTTACCATATTTCAGGGAGATATGTTATTCTCCCGAGCTGTGTATAAAATGCAAATTGTTCCTGTAAATCGGGATTCTCCCATCGATATTGTAATCACATGTTACAAATTAATAAAGTATCACCTATTTTGTTGTTCCAATCTTCTCTGTGACTAACGCAGCCCTGATCAGAGAGCTGGGCCCGCTCTTTTGATCAGGTGTTGCGTCTTTATGTGTGTGTTATTTATTAGTTTATGCTTGCTATTACCATTCTTTATTGTTTATGATTATTTCTACAACTCTGTAGTTAATTAATATTATGGCCATACTTTGAATCTTAACCACGAACCCTTCATCAGAACGGATTGCTTTTTGCCCCTGCATATAACTTGCGCGTTGCCTTGAAAGGATACACACCTGGATTGATAAATTAATGTCCGAATAGGGTGAATAAATCGTTCATACCTGGACACAAACATTTTGGCGTTGTTGTCGAGTAGGCTAATAAGGTGCAAATAACGATCCAGACCCACCAAAGGGTCAATCTCTCGTCCTGAGGAGAGAATGAGTTTTCTCACTCTGCTTCAGGTCTTAAGCGTAGGTGTTCTTTTCGCTTGTTTATTTTCCCTTTCTATTGATTTTGGGGCATTCTCTTGTCCTAGGGAGGGAGGAGTCTTTTGATGCCCTGCTCCATGCCCTAAGTTAGATTTATTTATTTTAACCCTTGTGTGTTTTCTTTTTGGGAAAAACCCTAGCTTTTATCCTGGGGAGGGAGGATTCTTTTGACGATGTGCTTCAGATCTGGAAGCGTTAGGTCTCTCGTAGTTTGAGTTTGTTTCTAGTTCTTGTCTCAGGGGAGGAGGAGTCCTTTGACGCCCTGCTCCGGGCCTAAAACCCTAGATTTTTGTTTTTTTAGCTGCCTTTCTTTTTTGTGAGTTCTTTCATCTTGGGGAAGGAATGGTCCTTTGACACTTTACTCCAAGATTGGGGCGTTGTAGGTTCATACCAAGACCTTCCATCACAAAACTTTTGTATGAACAAAGAACCTAATAAGAAGGGTAGAGGAAGAGCCCCAAAGAGGGGAGGACTAGATCTGGGAAGAAAAACCTATATCGAGTAGGTCATAGCAAAGGATGAATCAAAAGCATCCTCTCGCACAGCTGTGAGACCAAGGGCAAGGAGAGTGAAGTCCGAAGGACAGTCAGTAGAGCTACCAGTGCTATCTACGACATTCTATGGTGATTCGACACGACAGGTTCCTCTAGCAGTGGAAAAAACATCCAGCAGTAGACCTGACCAGGAGAATCTTGCGTTGGTGATAGCAGAGGAAGAAATTGCAAGCATAACATCGACAGGGTTAGACTGCTCCAATAAGGGGAAGGAGGTTGTAGTCGAGGGATCAAGCTATCAGGACACAGGAGAAGGAAATGATGAGACAATTGCATAACCAAGGGACCAAGGAAGTGTTGTTAATGCGACTCAAGTCCCAGTAGTAAGGAATCCTTAGCCATCCTCCATAGAGCCTGTTGAAATCCCCAGCGACTGTTGGAAGATATTTATGGCTCCCACAACCTCCACCATCAATTTTTCGGTTGGGGATCTAGGATCTGGTGCACCTAAAAAGCCTATTCCATTGGAAGCCTTACCAAACTTTCATGGGCTTGTTTCAAAAGACCCCAACACATTTCTATTTGAGTTCGACATAGTGTGCCGGGGGTACGACTACACAACAGATGCCCAGAAGTTAAAGATTTTCCCTTCTACATTAAAAGGAATGGCTCTGCGATGGTTCATGGGCCTTGGAGGAAAATCCATTTCCACATGGGATGATATGCAGATAGCTTTTCTAGAGAAATACCAGGATTACTATAAATCTCGGAACATCAAGGAGGAACTTTTCAAGTTCACACAAAATGAAGATGAGAGATTGGAAGATTGTGTGGAAAGGTTCAAGTACACCTTACAGAGGTCAGGTCATTTTGACCTTAATAAGGAAATTTTAAAGATTATCCTCCTTCGATCCTTTTGAAAGGACTCGATGGAACTATTGAAAATTGTGGGAAAGGGAGACATCTCCAAGGAGACATTCAAAGATATTTGCAATTTATGTATTTAGTGCTCGAGGGGGCTTGCAAGAAACGGGCTAGGGATCCGCTCAACAAAGGGGTTTGGTGGAGGTGTTACACAAGCAGAAATCAAAAACCTGCTGGACAACTTAAGGACAGATATCCTCAATACCTTGTCGGCATAGATGGACACTCTGCAAGTAAAACAGAAGTAGTTGGAACTGGACAGGACCATGGAAATATTTTTCGCGAAGTGCAGAAAGAAGCACATAGAAAGGGAAAGTCCACTAAACTCCATAAAGGAATGTGTGATCTATGAGTTCAACCATGCGACAAGATCATGCCCCTCCTTACCAGGCTTGAAGACAATATTTCAAGGAATGGGGGAGGACACGGAGCAACTGTACCTCATGGGATCTAGGAAGCCATGGTAGCCTCGACCACCGATGGGAAATCAAGGTATGTACCCATATCCATCTCATTATTTCAATAATTGTAACATGAATCCTCAGACCATGCCTTATCCCCCCATGTGGCCGCAATACCAGTTCCCACCTTGGCAGCAATGGAAACCTCAAGCCAGTACGAGCTCTCCATGGGCTCCAACTTGGCGAGGACCCTCTCCTAGACAATTTCCTCAACAAATGTCACAGCAGCAGCTCTAACTTCCCTCTAATGTGCCTCTTGGTAATCAGCTTACTTGTCCTCAGCTTCCAATGCAACCTAACCCTAACCCTAACAATAAGGGAGCTCATCAAGCTTATGTTCTTAACCTGCCTTCATATAGTATCTCCACTGCAGAGTTGTATGAAATGAATCTGTGATCAGGACAGACAGTTAATGCCCAGCCTCCTCCAGTTATCATTGAACAACTTGATACTGAAGATAAGGAGGCAGAACCAATTAGTAAAGAGCAAAAACAAACTGATAGAAACCAGGTGTCTCCTATTAAACAACATCAATCTAAACCACCTTACCCAGAGAGACTTGTTATGAGTAAACCAAGCCCTCAAGCTGAATTTGATTTATTAGGAGAATTGTAGAATTTATTTGTTAAAATTTCCTTGTTGCAAGCTATAAAGGACGTGCCAATATATGCAAAGAATTAGGAAATATTGTTCAAAGAAACTTGCAAAGAAAACTAAGGACCCCCTCACTATAAATGTTGTGGGAAAATTATCAAACTTCATGATGGGAAAATCAATGCCAATGAAATATGGAGATCTAGGGAACCCGATTTTGATAGTGTAGATTAATGGAGTAGACATTCCAAATGTGTTGGTAGACCTGGGTACTACCATCAATGTCATCACCACTGAAACTATGCATGTGCTAGGTCTTCGCAATTTGAAGAACACACCTATAGTATTGGAATTAGCAAACCGATCTACAATCAAACCGGTAGGGAAGCTGGAAGATGTAACAATTTCAGTGGACTCATGGCACTACCCCATAGATTTCCTGGTATTACATACACAATCTTTAGTGGGCGGTCATCCTTTGATTTTGGGTAGACCATGGCTGGCTACTGCAGACACTTACATTAGGTCTCATTTAGGAAATATGGTTATTGCTGATGAGCATAACACTAAGAATTTAGTGCTATATCCACCTACAAAACCAAATTCACCCATAAAACCAATAGGTGGTAAGAATTTTGTATCTAGGGTAGAGGCCAAAATGGAAAATGAAGAAGTGAGACCAGTACTCACTATTGGACAGGCCCTTCAGTTGAAAATGGAATCAGAAGATGATGTAATCACTTCCTTCATGGGTGATCCTTGCTTCGTTTCAGAGCCAAACCAACAAATCCTAGAATCTATCCTAAGCTGTGAGACTCAGGAAACTATGGAAACAGTAGAAAGATTAGAGGAGCCACCTGTTGATGCACCCCATGAAAGTGTTCAAGTGGAAGTAGAACCCGAGAAAACCTTGAATATTAATCTGAACCTGTCAAAATCCCAGAAGAAGCAACTTGTAGACGTTCTACAAAAACAAAAAGAAGCCTTCGCCTGGGATTACATAGATATGAAGGGGATCCCTGCCAACTTATGTACCCATCACATATACATCAAGGAAGATTGTCATCCTATAAGACAACCTCAAAGAAGAATGAACCCTATGTTGAAAATTTTTGTGAAAGAAGAGCTTAAAAAATTACTGGATGTAGTTTTCATCTACCCTATCTCAGATAGCCAATGGGTCTCACCATTAGTAATGGTCCCCAAGAATAATGGTAAATGGTGGATCTGCGTGGATTATCAAGAATTAAATAAGGCAACGCAAAAAGATCATTTTCCCTTGCCATTTATTGATCAAGTTTTAGACACATTAGCTGGGAAGAAGTTTTTTTCTTTTCTGGATGGGTTTAGTGGATATAACCAGATCCAAATTGCTCCTGAGGACCAGGACAAGGCCACTTTCACATGCCCCTCAGGAACATTCGCATACAGGGTCCTTCCTTTTGGCCTGTGTAATGCTCCTGCAACATTCCAGAGGGAAATTCTGGGAATCTTCTTTGACTTGATAGATGGCAGTGTTGAAATTTATATGGATGACTTCAATCCATATGGGGACTCATTTTTAGAAGGGCTGAAAAATTTAGAAAAAGTTCTTGAAAGGTGTATACAAGCACGTGTCTCTCTGAGTACAATAAAATGCCATATGATGATGGAGGAGGGAATCGTTCTGGGGCATTTGCTCTCAGCTGAAGGAATCGGGATGGACCTAGCAAAGATAAAGGTAATTTTGCACTTCCCAACACCTAAAATGCCCACACAAGTGCGCAGTTTCATTGGTTGTGCTGGTTATTATAGGTTCTTTATAGAAAATTTTGCAAAAGTAGCACACCCACTGTTTGAGTTACTAACAAAAGATTCCGAATTTGTGTGGTCAGATGACTGTGATGCAACCTTTACAAAAATTAAAGAATTGGTCTGCAATGCTCTGATCCTTAGAGGACCAGACTGGACATTACCTTTCCACATTCATACAGATGCCTCTCAAACAACAATTGGCGCAGTATTGGGACAGCAAGAGAATAAAGTACTTTACGCAGTCTACTATGTTAGTAAGTATTTGGCTCTTGCTAAATTAAACGACATGGTGATTGAGAAAGGGTTCCTTGTTGTCATTTATGCCATCAACAAATTCCGGCACTACATTACCGGGTATCCTACTTGTAGAATTTTGTATAATTTTTCCTACAAATCAACTATCTTTGATACCATGTAGAACTTTTTCTACAAATCAGCTAGCTCAGCTACCATGTAGAAATTTCCCACCTGTAGATCAACCTGGTAATGCAATGTACTAAAGCAAAATACTTGATCTACTTCTACAAAAAAATTAGCAGAAGCTTAATCAACCATGAGCAATATCAATAAGAACACATATAACTAATAAGAAGGAATCAATCGCACATAACACAGAAGAATTTACTCAGGGAAAGCACCTGCCTAAAACCCCATCTTTGTATTATCATAAAAGTGGAAAAATATTCTGGATTACACAAAGCCTTAGCTCAGAAGCTATCCAGCTCCCAGTACAATCCCTCTACTGCTCATAGACAATCAAAGGCTTCTCACAGTGTACACTGTCCCTTCTCTGATCTCAACTGGGTCTCTGACAGAACTGACATGCATCAGTTATCCATGAGTGAATACACAATTATCTGAAAATAATAGTTGTCACATGCATGCAAGCATCAACAAACTATATCTCATTAATTTAACAACTTGTTAAATTAAATCTAACTGAACTTGACTAAGTTAAACTAAGTCAACTGATCCTCTCAATATAGAACTCATCCTTAATTCCTCAACCAGTGGAGCAAATCAAGGACAGATTCCCCAATTAGTAGAGAAATTATTGCATGTTCTCACAATGACTTCAAGTTCATTTTCCTTAACTAATTAACTCAAACTGAATTAATTAATTAATATTTTAAACTATTGTTAAGACCAAATTCCTATAGTTAGATCAGGGACTGTTAAAATAGGAAGGGACCCAGAAATGCTATTTTTAGAAGATGTTATTTTTAGCAGTTTCACCTCTCACGCAAGGTGGCCAAAATGCTCATTGGCCAAACTGCTATTTTTAGAAGTTCTATTTTTAGCAATTCTATTTTTAGCACTTTCTAAATTTAGCATTTCTTGTTGCACACTTTTCAACACTCCCTCTTGACAAGAAATTCTTCCTCTCGAACATGATCCTGTAACTCTGGAATGTTCTACATGCAACACATCTACCAAGTGTAGTTGCTCCAACAACACTCGGAACAAAAAAAATCCCAATTGACCTCTCTGTTGGGCTAGAAACATACTCTGATGCCTTAGCTCTACCTACTGCTGACAAGTGCTCCCTCTCTGACCTCTGCGCTACTGCAACATCTCCATGCATCTCGCACCATTGCACCCTTCTCTATGCTACCCTGTACTGTGCAACACACTTGTGCCTCTCGCATTGCTACAGCCTGCATGTTCTACACTGTCCTGGGATTCCCTGCACTGTAGCTCTCTTTGCCACTCCATATGCATCTATCTCTACCCAATCAGTCAGTTCCTGCTACTCCACATTGGGGCTCCCGTAGCAAGGTCTCATCCAAGAGGTTGGGTACCTCAAGGATCCCGCCCCTCCTCCTTGGGACGATGTTGGGTCCCTATAATACTAGTGATTTCCCCATTACTATTGTAGTTATACCCCTTATTAATATTTTTGTGCCCCTATTGCCCCCATATTGTTATCGCTGTGCCCCATAGAATCTCTCTATTGTTATTTTTGTGGCTTTATATTATTATTGTTAGGTCGGCTAGATTATATTGTGACTCCTTAGACTCCCATATATAGAAAGGAGGTTTTTTCATTTGAATCATCCAAGAATTGTTCATTTATGTAATGTAAAGGAGGTTTCCCCCTCGAAGAGGCTGAATTCTAAGGCGTTGATCTATCTTTTCTATCTTTTCTTGAGCTGGTTTCATAACATTTGGTATCAGAGCTTTGGATTCTAGGGTTTCGATGCTCCAAACAGGTCATCGTGGAATTTTCACTATAACTTTTCTTCTGTGATGTTTTAGAAGTTCCACAAAAAACCCATTTGAGAAGAAATCGTTCTGAATCTTGGGTCCGAATTTCAGAGCTTTTCGCGCTATATTTCTGAGGAAGTTGGTCTTTTTGCAGACTCCTGAATTACATTCCAAACAGGTGACATGGGGAAAAGCGTCATAACTTTCTCTCTGGGGATCGGATTGAAATTTAGTAAGAAGGTACAGAAAGAGGACGGACTATAATTTTGTTGTAAGCATTTTTCAGATCCAAAGGTCAAAACAGTGACTCGTGGCACGTCGTACAAGTTCGCTCTACTGAACTAGTTATAATCAAGTCATTGTGGGAGATTTCGCATAACTTTTCATTGGAGAATCCAATTTGGGTCAGACTTGTGGCACTCGAAAGAGGACACAGAGGGCTAATATAGGTCACAAATTCAGAACTAGATGATTGGAAAGTACAGAGATACATCAGAGGCAATATCGAGCTCCTAGAAAGTGAAAAAAGGTGTGTAGATTTTCTTAAATTTTTGCTTAAGCTTGGTTTGAAAATTTATTTTGAAGGAATTCAAAAGGCATAGTAGAGCATTATTATAGGTAACTGATGCACCGAGGAAAGAAAATGCAAACACCTAGTAAGGAACCTAAAAGCTGTAGCATGACTCATGAAGAAGAGGAAGAAATGCAACATGATATATCAAAATTACAAGACCAAGTGCAACAACTGTCCCTTACACAAAAAGGAACAGAATCTAAGATGGATGGTT
>APFE031397746.1:102243-152532 GCA_000404065.3 Pinus taeda | reverse complement strand
AGAAGTTCCTCCAACTCTTAAAGGATAAACCTCTGTTGGGCATAAGAATAGAATGAAACAACAGGCAAGATCAACATCGCCGAGGAAAGAAGTTTTGTTGTAGGTGATTGGGTATTTCTACGGCTACAACCATATAAGAAAATGTCCCTCAAGTAAGCTAAGAAGGATAATAAATTATCACCAAAGTATTATGGTCCGTACAAGGTGTTGCAAAAGATGGTACTATGGCATACAAATTGGAGCTTCCTGCAGCTTCTCGATTGCACCCAGTTTTCCATGTTTCATGTTTAAAGAAGGTTATAGGCGACAAGCTCCCAGTTCAAACAATATTGCCAGAACTTGACGAGGAAGGAAAAAATTATATTGGAACCAGAAGCAGTCACAGAAACAAGATCTCGACAGCTATGAAATCGATCAATTTCGGAGTATCTTTATCAAGTGGAAGAACCTATCCACTAAAGATTCCACATGGGAGGATGAGAATTTTATGCAGAAGTATCAAGAACTACTCAAGCGTTGAGGACAACACTTTTTTGGAAGGAGAGGGGCATGTTGGGTCCCTATAATACTAGTGATTACCCCATTACTATTGTAGTTATACCCCTTATTAATATTGTTGTGCCCCTATTGCCCCCACATTGTTATTACTATGCCCCATAGAATCCCTCTATTGTTATTTTGTGGCTTTATATTATTATTGTTAGGTCGGCTAGATTATATTGTGACTCCTTAGATTCCTATATATAGAAAGGAGGTTTTTTCATTTGAATCATCCAAGAATTGTTCATTTATGTAATGTAAATCAGGTTGCCCCCTCGAAGAGGCTGAATTCTAAGGCGTTGATCTATCTTTTCTATCTTTTCTTGAGCTGGTTTCATAACAGACGATCACTCCATATCACCCCACCTCTAACTTGGAGGTATGGCTGCATGTGATCCCTTTGCCCACCTGGCTCGAAGTTTCCTCATACTGGAGGTCTCTGCATGAGTAGATGTCTCTACTCGATCTCCTCTCAGCTTCTCTAGTTGTGGCTGCTTCAAAACCTCCTAAAGTTGCTTCACCAATTGTGGCTCCTCCACAATTTTCTAAGACTTCTTCTGGTGTTGGATGTTGAGAGGTAATTTACTCTCTCTCTTAACCACCAAGTATCTAACCTTTGCCTTGCTCCTCAAGGATTTGCATGCATCTTGTGCCTCAAGTGCATACAGGTTCTTGGCTAGCACACCATTCTATTTCCACTTTCCCACCGTCACAATTTTTTTTTTTGAAAAAAAAGCTGATTTTAAATCAGCGATATCTCCCTCATCCGAACTCCGATTCAGATTTTTTTTTTTTTTTTTTTTTATTTATTTATTTATTTATTATTTTTTTTTTTTGGGTATTTTTCCGCAAGGAATCCAAATCTACTATTTGTTTCTTAAAATTTTGTACAAAAATTTTCAGATCTGCTCTACAAACTCTCAGCCCAAAACTAAAAACTTTGAAATCTCCTCTTCTTCTATATTGTTCTTCCTTGATCACTTGCGTTCGGATACCATGTAGAATTTTGTAGAATTTTTCCTACAAATCAGCTAGCTTTGATACCATGTAGAACTTTTTCTACAAATCAGCTAGCTCCGATACCATGTATAAATTTCCCACCTATAGATCAACCTGGTAATGCAATGTACTAAAGCAAAACACTTGATCTACTTCTACAAAAAATTTAGTGGAAACTTAATCAACCATGAGCAATATCAATAAGAAGACACATAACTGATAAGAAGGAATTGATCACACATAACACAGAAGAATTTACCTGGGGAAAGCACTTGCCTAAAACCCCATCTTTGTATT
Source organism: Pinus taeda (assembly GCA_000404065.3). NCBI lineage: Eukaryota > Viridiplantae > Streptophyta > Pinopsida > Pinales > Pinaceae > Pinus > Pinus taeda. The sequence goes on along the minus strand of APFE031397746.1, from coordinate 150,696 downwards.
ATCATAAAAGTGGAAATATATTCCGGATTACACAAAGCCTTAGCTTAGAAGCTATCCAGCTCTCAGTACAATCCCTCTACTGCTCTTAGACAATCAAAGGCTTCTCACAAACATTCTCCTCTGCCCTCAAGCCTCCTATTTTTATGCACAGTTTTCCTGGGTCCTCTAGTTGCAACCTGTGTGATTCTCACCTCACACACAACACTGACCTCTGAAATAACTGTACAAACCTGAAGGAGATGAATCCTCATCATGGATGAGCTTCCTTTATAGGAAAAATATTCATCCAACTGATAGTACATTGTCCCTTCTATGATCTCAACTGGGTCTTTGACAGAATTGACATGCATCAATTATCCATGAGTGAATACACAATTATCTGAAAATAATAGTTGTCACATGCATGCACGCATCAACAAACTATATCTCATTAATTTAACAACTTGTTAAATTAATATAACTAAACTTGAGTAAGTTAAACTAAGTCAACTAATCCTCTCAATATAGAACTCATCCTTAATTCCTCAACCAGTGGAGCAAATCAAGGACACATTCCCCAATTAGTGGAGAAATTATTGCATGTTCTCACAAAGACTTCAAGTTTAATTTTCCTTAACTAATTAACTCAAACTGAATTAATTAATTAATATTTTAAACCGTTGTTAAGACCAAATTCATTTTTACTTCCTATAGTTAGACCAGGGACTGCTAAAAATAGGAAGGGACCCAGAAATGCTATTTTTAGAAGATGTTATTTTTAGCAGTTTCACCTCTCACGCAAGGTGGCCAAAATGCTCACTGGCCAAACTGTTATTTTTAGAAGTTCTATTTTTAGCAATTCTATTTTTAACACTTTCTAAATTTAGCATTTCTTGTTGCACACTTTTCAACACTACTTTTGTGCATACTGATCATGCAGCCATCAGGTATTTAATGAAAAAACCTGTTACCCCTGATCACATTACAAGATGGTTGTTGCTACTACAGGAATTTGATATTACTATAGTAGATAAACCAGGGAAGGACAATGTGGTTGCAGATTTCTTATCTAGGATAGAACATGATGGTAAGAATACACCAATTGAAGATAATTTCCCAGATGAGCATCTTTTTGCAGTTTTTGCTAACACTCTGTGGTATGCAGATATTGCTAATTATCTTGCTACAAGAAAGGTGCCTTGTCATCTACCATATAAGGAGCAAAGGAATATCATTCACCAGAGTACCCGATATTCATGGATGGCAGGATATCTCTTCCATACAGGGGTTGACTAGCAGATTCGGCGTTGTGTGGCAGAAGATGATATTTTTGAGATATTAAAAGCTACACATGATGGACCATGTGGAGGACATTTTGCAAATAAAAGAGCAGGTCATAAGGTGCTGCAAATGGGATATTACTGGCCCTCCATCTTTCGTGACACTCGGGATTATGTTCAAAGGTGTGATAGTTGTCAACGGATGGGACAACTTGGGAAAGCAGATGAAATGCCTTTTCAGCCCCAGATAGTCCTTGAACCATTTGAGAAATGGGCCATTAATTTTGTTGGGCCCTTCAACCCACATTCTCATCAGAAAGCTTACATCCTGGTATGTACTGATTATGTAACTAAATGGGTGGAAGCCAGAGCGTTCATGAGAGCAAGAGAGAAAGTGGTGGCAGACTTTCTTTTTGAATAAATCTTTGCCCGGTACGGTACTCCAAGAGAAATTGTATTGGATGGAGGATCATAGTTCACATCTCATATGATAGGAAAGTTGATGCAGAAATATGGGTTCAAACATAGAGTGACAACCCCCTATCACACCTAGGCAAATGGACAAGTAGAAAGCGCAAACAAGGTATTGGAAAATATCTTGACAAAGACAATCGCAAGCCATCGCCGGGACTGGGCACAAAAACTTCCAGAAGCTTTATGGGCATACAGAACAACATGGCAAAATACAACTGGGTTTTCTCCATTTGAATTTGTCTATGGAAAATCCCACTTGTTTCCAGTGGAATTTGAGATCAATACACTCAGAATAGCCCTAGAAGTAGTCCTAGATCTATCAAAAGCACAAAAACACTGACTGGAATAGCTGAACGAGTTGGATGAGATTCAAGCAGTAGTTTTCCATAAGATTATTGCTATTCAACAACAGAGAATGAAATGGCACGATAAATTTATCAAAACTAAGGTGTTTCATGTGGGGGTTTGGGCATTACTGCATGACTCCCGATTTAAGGATTTCAAAGGCAAGCTTCGCAATCACTGGATGGGGCATATCAAGTGGACGCAATGTTCAAAAATGGAACGGTTAGACTAATTACCATAGATGAGAATCATACCTTGTTCTTAGTAAATGGACACCATCTAAAACTATACCACTGTCCAACCTCTAAAGATGCCTTTGTCAACACCTTTTTGCTTTATCTGATTTAATGGTCATTCGAAAAGAGGACACTCTCACTTAGCTCTAAAATATATATATATATATATTGTTGCTACTTACTTGTTTGTATTATTGCAGGAATAACAAAGAAATATGGCAAGGAGAAATGTAACACTTAGTGTTGTTACTCCATTGAGTGTTGTTACTCTGTCACTGCCATTACTCCATAACTGTTGTTACTCCATAGCTGCTGTTACTCCGCAACTACTGTTACTCCGCTAATGTCATTACTTTGCAACCACTGTTACTCTTCCAGTGTCGTTACTCTGTAACTGCCATTACTCTGCCAGTGTTGTTACTCCGTAACTGCCATTACTCTGCCAGTGTTGTTACTCCGTAACTGCCATTACTCATTGTTGTTGTTACTCTCGGTGCTGTTACTCGCTGTGTTGTTACTAGCTGTTGCTACTATTCACCGTTGCTGTTACTCCCTCTGTTGTTACTCGTTGTTGCTGCTACTTCGTCAGACATTTTTGCTGCTACTCCACCATAAGGTAGGTCCGCAGGTACGTCTCCATCGATTTTATGGATTTAATTAAATATTCCAAAAAGGACATTAAAACATGTCACATACGGTCGTCGTTAAGTTGTGGAGGGGGTGGGGGGGGAACCGTCATAATAAATGACGTCGTACCTCGAAAAATAATTTATGACACACGATCCTCACCTAATAGAATCTAATGATTTCGGTACTTCATAATCATACCTTTGATGTGTTGGAATGTGTATTCATTCACGCCAAGTCATATCAGTCACCCTCCCAACACGCTGCATTAAATTTCTGAAATATCTAATAGTACCACCATAATTTGTCATCATTTTTTAACGTAGTAGTACTGTTTCATCCATTGTCTCCAAAAGCAGCCATGACGTTATTTCAGTTGCCAATGGTTTGGAACCCTGTCACTCTCCCATACCATCCAACTCCAGTCGTCGCACTGATTCCGCTTCTATAGCAATGGGTGGTCGATCTGTGCAACATGAACCTCAGGATACAATGAGAGTTCGGAGCAATCAGGAGGTGTAGCAGGTTTTTGAGAATGCATGATGGGATGTTTATTTTGACAGGTTGAGAGGGTTGAATGAAGAAATGATGGTGGAATTTGCATTGAAGTTGGGAGAAGGAGGCTCTCGGGTCCACGGAATTGAGATCCATGTGACAGAGGAAACCATCACAGAAGCCAGTGGACTCCCTCAAGTCGGACATCGATGGTTTTTGAGAAGGATGGCCCTTCCAGAATTTCCCGAGGCTTTTCTACAAGCAGGAGAAAGTATCATGCAGAAGGGCCAGGGATATGACAGAAACTCGCTACCACATCCATGGGGAGGAGTAGCAGAGTTCGTCATAGAATATATGACGTGCAAAGGTAGATACTTGACCATATTCAAATACCATCTCCGCATACTAGCTCACCTGCGATTTCCACAGGTAGAAGATTTTTCAATGAATGTGCCCCATTTTTTGCTAAGTATCCTTCACTTAATGGCACATTCAGCTCATGGGTCACGATAGGTATTGGCGGTCATCACTCACCACTGGTTGGTTCAGCTATTAATAATGAATGCCATTAGACAAATCTTGATCATGTGGGAATTATTTCGGGATTCCACAGAAGAAGAAATAGCAGCCGCTGTTGCCACCAGGATAGATGAACCTAAAGCTATGGAGGAGGATACAGAAGATAATTATTATGTTGACTAGGAGGAGCCGGAAGAGATGGAGATGGAAATAAAAGAACTTGAGGATAAGGCGGCTCCCCAAGAGCAAGCCAAAAATGTGGAGTCAATGGAAGATACGGGGGTTGACACAGAAAGGCCCATTAGTACCACGGCTTAGGCTATCCCACAAGAACCAGCCTCGCTCGTGGAACTAGCAAAGCAAGTTGATAATATGGCAACCACGGAGGTAGACCCACAACAGGCCAGCGTGGATGAATTGGTCAACATGGTGACCGAGGGTACCGCACAAGGATCCCCTGCCACCATGGAACTGATGGAGGAGGATAATCCGATTGAAGAGGAGGTCGTGACCACTCCGACCATAGAACCCATTGAAGAGGAGGAATAGAGACAAGTAGAGCCTGGGGGTGAGGAAACCATGGGACTCATGGAGGAAGCATTTGGAGAACTAGGGCATGAGGTCAACGCTCACCCATAAGAACCAACGCCAACTTTGGGACCAGACATTGAAGATTCGTTCTAGTCCTCCTTCTTCTCCTCTATTCCAAGAGGAGCAAGGGTAACTCATTCCCCTCGGTAGAAAGAAGAATAATATTTCGCCATTCTTGTGGCTTCGAATCTATCACAAAGGCCACAACCATGTGGGGTGGATGCCACCTAGGCGACAACCACTTCGGAGCCAGAAAGGAGAGAAGAGACAAAGGTCCCTGAGGCTGGAGAACCAGAAGGGATCCCAATAGACATATTAGCAGGAGAGCATCTCACCAGGGCATCATCGGTCGCGGTGAGCGTGCACGAAGAGGAAATAGCCATTGGCAAAGAGGAGGGACCAAGCGAAGTGGTCCTGATGAATGAGCCAATGGAATAGCCAGGCAAGAAGGTCATGAAGCATGAGATAATCGAAGAAAAGCGGGCAGTGGAGGAAAATCTGACAGTCGGCGTAGCAGAAAATGTCTCGGGGGATTTACCTCCAGCTACCGGAATGGAGGAAGTACTAGTTAAGCAGGAATGGGTAGAGTTGTGTGAACAGTGAAGACTTCCAGTCAAGAAAAAATATCAGTTGCAGTTTAAGGAGACAATGCAGCTTAAGATGGAAGTCAAGAAATTAAGGAAGCAGGTGCACAAAATGCAGAAACAGATAAAGAAATACTAGCGGAAAGCTAAAAAGTCCAAGGCCATAGGAGTCGAAGCAGAAACTCAGGTGGACCAGATAGTCACAACATCTGCTACCACTCAAACAGACCCGGTCGAATGATTGTTTGAAGACCGTGAGTATGCCTTAACAGCCTAAGTGTAGACTTGGAAATATATTGCGACCCAGTATAAAATGAGATTAGGAGGACTCAGGAAAGAGCCTCCACAACCATCTTTGGATATGTGGAGCGCATAGATATCATGAGATTAAGGCATGCAAAGCAGCAGCTCAAGATGGAGCAGCTGGAAAAGAAAGTGGCAGAACTGAAAGCCGATAAGGAGCAGATGTTCAATTTGGTGCAAGAGGTGATGGCATGTCGTCCCCCTGCTTCTTGTTATTCTTTATTCTTGCATGAACTTTTTATTTTATTCTGCATGGAAAGCATAAAAAATGAGATTAGCTATGATATAGAAGATGGTGTACAGTTCCTTCGAATAATGAGGAGTCATGACGTGCCAACTCAACATCTGATGTGCGAATTTTACCTGCATGGGTATCTACTGCATCTGGACAGGGATTTTAACCCAGTTCCATATGTAGGGGACATTCATTAAGGGCCCTCACCTCTTATGCTTTCAATCAGATCAATTGGCAGAAGGCTTTTAACACTTTTGAATCCAATCAAGTTACAAAGCCATTTATAGTAAGAGGAGAACATGAGAGGTCAATCACATTGTTCACTAAACACAACACCTTTTTGGGAATTGAGGGGAACATAGATAGAATGCTGAGGACACAAATATGGTGTCTTGATCTTTGTATCAAACAACTAACTAAATTTCAAAATGAGGCCCTTGATTGATGTTAGAAAATGTGGTTGATGTCACTTACAGTTGTCCAGAACAGGGAACCTTTTGGGGTGCCAAATTTTGCACGAGTGCTCCCTAGAGTACCCAAATATGTGGCATGTGTCCAAACATGTGGGCCCCGGTGGACGAGGATCCAGTTTCAATTTCCTATTCTTTGGTTGCCTGCAGAAATTTACACTCCAACTTATAATGTTCCAATAGATTGGTGGAAGTTCTCGTTTTGGATGGGTTTAAAGTTCCAGGAACAGAGATGGCCGTAGAATATGAACTCGCCGAGCTTCATGAAACTTACAGTTTACAGAATCCAGACCTGTGGAGGCAGTGAACTGCATTAGGATATGCATAAGGCTAGTTGGGGGGAGATGTTGGGTACCAAATTGGGCTATCTTTCTATCCATTTCTATCATCCTTTTTGACCCTTTTGTACTTATTTACCCATGTTTCTATGCTAAAATTATAAGGTAAATACCCTTGACTCATCTGACTGGAATATTTTAATTAATGAAGTAAAGTCACAAAGTCTTATCTATTCGCAACACTAAAACATGTGTTTGACCGCATCTTGGAGAACATGAACCCTCGCTTCAGCATCTCGCAACAGATCTGGTAACGACCATCCCTGAGGAGGCTGCGCAACTGGCGTCACAATCCCTTGGAACCATTCTTGGCCCTTTTTACTATCTCGGTTATCTGGTGTTGGTGACGTTCCAACTGATGTATCTTTTTGAATATGCGATTACCATGTTTCAGGGAGATATGTTATTCTCCCGCGGTGTGTATAAAAGGAAAATTGTTTCTCTAAATGTGATTCTCCCATCGATATTGTAATCACCTGTTACAGATTAATAAAGTATCACCTGTTTTGCTATTCCAATCTTCTCTGTGACTAATGTAGCCCTAATCAGAGAGCTGGGCCTACTCTTCTGATCAGGTGTTGTATCTTTGTGTGTGTGTTATTTATTAGTTTATGTTTGTTATTACCATTCTTTATTGTTTATGATTATTTCTAGAAATCTGTAGTTAATTTAATCTTACAGCCATGCTTTGAATCTTAACCGCAAACCCTTAGTCTGAATGGATTACGCTTTGCCCTGCATATACCTTGCGTGTTTCCTTGAAAGGATACGCACCTAGATTGATAAATTAATGTTAGAATAGAGTGAATAAATCATTCATGCCTGGACACAAACATTTTGGCGTCGTTGTCGGGGAGGCTAACAAGGTGCAAATAATGATCTGGACCAACCAAAGGGTCAATCTCTCGTCCTAAGGAGAGAACGAGTTTTCTCACTCTACTTCAGGTCCTGAACATAGGTGTTCTTTTCGCTTGTTTATTTTTGCCTATCTGTGGAAACAACAACCTTTTGATATGTAGAAAAATCTTCAAAACTACAATACTGTGAGCACATTGATGGGAGATAGAAAGTGCAATTAATTAAGTGGGGAAGACTTAGAGTCTCATTGTACATGAGTATGTTTAGCTTTCGGGGGATTGTAACATTTTTCCCAAGATTAGTAGTGAAAAAGAGATGTATATTCTATCTTGATCCTAGACAACCAAACTGGGGCCATGGTTTCCTATGAAACACTCCACTCAAAAGAGGAACTCGATTCTAGTGCTGCTTCAGATGCTTTAATACTTTAATGGTTGTTCAAACTGATGGTGAATATTTAAAAAATCCAGTAGACCACATCAAAGATAAATTACTATAGGTTTTTGTTGGGGGACCAGACTTGTGTGATCAGCTAAATTGTGTATTCAATGAAGTAGTTGAGGTTCCATACAATGAAGTAGATTTTTTCTTTCAAATTGGTTGCACAAAGAAATATTTACCAAGGTTCCTAGTAATTCAATAACCTTAAAAGAATGCTCCATAAGCTTATGCAGTGGGGGATTTGTGAAGGATCAAACAACTTATATAGCTCAATTGGTAGACAGTCATATGAGAATCTAGAAAATGACACATATTTGCAAGGTCAAGCGTATTTCTTGGACAAAACATTCTCAAAGGATTTTTTCAACAGGGAAGATCTGGAAAGAAAAATAGAATGTTTGAAGAAGTTAGGTTCAAAAGAACAAGCATAACTACCCCTTGTTCTAGCCAGTGAAGCAACTTTGAAAATGAAATAAATTGCATTGAGAAAATTCTGCCCCAGTCTCCAACCAAGGAGGCAGACTTGAAAGACCAAGAAAAGTGTGAATTTGATGGGGTATTATTAAAGGGTATAGTGAGCAGTTTGGAGGATAGAATGACTTCTTCAATGAGGAGAGGAATATCTAATGATAGGTCACTTTCTTTAGGCTCATGGAAAACATGTACAACAGAACAAGCTAGGGTGCATATCAGTTCAATCATGGGAGTCTCTTGCAAAAGGAGAAACCTTTGATGTTGAATATTGTCCTCGAGCAGCCCTTAACTATAATATTAATTTGGACAAGACTGTAAAGAAACAAACTCGTATAAAAGCGAAAATTCATCTCCTAGCTGAAGGATGGAGATTTGAGTTCAAATCTTGTAGGGGACGTCCTGATGTTTGTTATATTACCTATATAGGTCAAAATTTCTATTCTCTTTTATGAGCATGTTTGGTGTTGTACCTTCATAGATAATTCTAGGTTAAGGAATTATGCTAGAGCATCTAAAATGTTTCTTTTGTTATGAGTTTTTGGATTACCAATGCTCTAAACTATTTAAACATGTGCAGTTTCTTAATTACTTATGATGTATTAGAAGGGTTGACTCTTCACCTGTAGAAGAATTCAACTTTTGAAGATATATGTAAGGTTGAAATTTAAGGAAATATATGATTTATTAAATCTTCAAACAAATTATTTAACTTAGTCATATATACATGAAGCACGTAAAATGCTTTTACAACCACAAAAATATATTTAAAACTTAAGGGGAAGTGACATTTTAAAGATGTAGTGGAGCTAATGAAAACATATAGTATAATTAACTAATCTCTGTACTTGATAATAACTTCATAGGGGCTTTCAAATAAATTGAAATTCAATATTATCATACCTAGAATTCCCATTAATTTCAAATATATGCAAATTTAAACAAAGTGAAAATATAATAACATAGAAGTACTCCTAGGGAAACAAGTTGTTTCAAGATGAATCTAGAATCCTTCTATTACTTTCAGCAAATAATTTCAGATGATTACAAGTCTATTCAAGAGTTTTTTTCCCCCTTGGAAAAATAGTAATTTTCATTAATATTAAGGAAAATTACATGTTGTAGATGATGTGTGCATATGCAGTTTTTATAGGCTGTAAGCCTGTCAAAAAATAAAAGCATATATAAATATGTTCTCCATGCAGGGAGACATTTCGTAGATAAGTATTGTTTAGTTCTCAGAATTTAATTTGCTCTACGTAGAGAGTATTTCTTGTAACATGAAGTTGTATATGTATAAGCAAAATAAATATAAACAAGAAAAACAGGTCACATATCAAATGATATCAGGCTCCTGGTGAGATTGTGCTGCATGGTCCATGTAGAGGTGGTGGTAATACTGGTAGTGCTCCCCTTCTCTTTGTTCATGTATCATCCAGTTATCGCATGGCTGGATTGCTGCATCTTTGGAAAGTTTGTCAGCGAGTGAGTTTCATTCCCTATAGATATGATGATATGAAAAATTGTCAAAAAATGATATATATCTATGTACCTCATCCAATATGTGTCGCAAAGTGTAAGCATGACATGTTTTTGTTTTGTTTATCCAATTGCAAACAAGTTTTTAGTCACCAAACACTTGTAGATTCCTGCAGTTTTTTTCAATAGCAAATTGAATGAGATGTTTGGTTGTGATGAGTTTTGCATAGTTGTTTGCTCCTCCTCCAACAAGGATTTGAGTGATGATGGAGGACCAATGGAGGGCAATGTCCAAAAAGGTGATGCAGTTATTGGCAATCCAAATTTCCCAGCTAATGAGGAGGGGGAGGTTCCTTGCTTTCTTTGGGGATGTTGTTGTCCACCAATTGGCCCAAACCTACCTGATAGTTTAACCACTCCATGAGTTGGCTGTAGGGGTGTGTGAGAGTGTAGAGTTTCAGAGGTCAGTGGTGATGGGGCAAGAAAGAAATAGGTCATCCATTGTTTCTGAGTTGTCTTTACATAGGCAGCACCAAAAGGGCCCATGTTGACCCCTTTTGATTAGGTTGTCTCAAGTCGGGGCTTTATTTTTTAGGATTGACCACATGAGCAGTCTTGTTCTAGGGGGGCTTTGAGCTTCCACATTCCTTTCCACCATATATCAATATATTGTGGTCCGTGTCTATTGGCAAGGTGTAGATATCCCTCTTTGGGAGAGTACCAACCATTTTTTGCTATTTCCCATATTATCTCATCCTCCCCTTCCAATATATAGATGTGAGACTCAGTAAGAGCCGTTGTGTATGCCCTCCAAAGATGGTGCCAATGATGAGGTAAGTGTAGGCTGCGGGTAGATTTCCAAGCTTGGTGTAGGAAGGTAGATCTCTCCTGGTTAGCAATGTGACAGATGTGGGTGATGCCAATCTCTTTGAGGTGTTGGATTAGTCCTTCTGGTAATAAGTGTGCATTCCCACATCCTATCCATGGGTCAAGGCCGATACAGACATATGTCCCAACATAAATTATCCATGTAAGTCTGTCACGAATTAGTGAAAATGAATTCAATACTGCTTTCCAAATGCTTGAGATACCTGATTTGTTCCAGCTTGTCTGCCTCAGCTAATACATCGGCCTTAATGGATCAATGTATTTTGAGGAGGCTACTTTGGTCCAAAGACTGTTAGAGGTGATTAATTTCCATCCTAGCTTGGCCGCTAGTTCTGTGGAGAAATATTCCATTTTTTAATGCCCCAACCTCCCCATTTCTTAGGAATGGACAACAGATCCCATTTTTCCCATGCAAAAATCCTCCCTGTTTGTTTTCCTTTCCACAGGAATCTGCAGTAGAGGTTTTGTATTCTTGAAAGGATGCCCCTTTGGATCCAAGAAAGTGACATCTAGTATATCGGGGTGGCCTCGAGAACAACTTTGATAAGCACTAGTCTTCCGGCTCTGAAGAGATACTTGTGATACCATATATTAAGTCTCCTTTCTAGCTTAGAGATCAACCATGTCCAGTCAGCTATTTGTAACCGAGTGGCTTTAGCTTGTATCCCAGATATTGGAGGCCTTCTTCTAGCTAAAACAGGGTGAATGGAAACATTTGAAGTGCGTACTAGATCTCATGTGGGGAGCAGTCAGATATGGTAATGGTGGATTTTGAGTTATTAATAGTCATGCCAGTTGCAGTTTTGAATAGGTTGATAGAATGATGTATAGTAGTCATATCTCCTAATCCCCCATTATCGTGCATCTATCCGCGATCCTGATGCCCGAGAGCCTGCCTCTGAGGTGCATATCCTTAAGCAGTCTACTGAGCCCTTCATAAAAAGTAGGAAGAGTAGGGTTGATAATGGACATCCTTGCCTGAGTCCTCTTTCAGAGTGGAAGAAAGGAGAAGCAACAACATTTATCAGGACACTAAATGATATATTAGTAATGCAACACATTATCCATTTTATAACTCCCACAGGAAATCCTAAATGTGTTAGGAGCATTTTGATATATAGCCAGCTTACCCAGTCAAAAGCCTTAGATAGATCAGCCTTAAGAATCATACCTTTGATCTTCTTTGTATGTATTGAGTGCAATACTTGCTGGGTTGTTCCTATAGCTTCATGTATCTGACGATCTTGCAGGAACGAAAATTATTCTGAGGAGATGTGGGTGGAAATAATAGGGCAAAGACGATTAGCAATGATTTTGGAGATGATATTTTATATGCAATTGCACAGGGAAATGGGCTGGAAATCATTTAAAGTTGATGGATTGTCTGATTTGGGGATGAGATCGATGAAAGTGGAATTGATGGCCCCATGCATTCGTCTAAATATCCTGCATTCCTTGATGACCTTGAGTAAATCTTGTCCTAGAATATCAAAAAATTCCAAATAAAACTCCATCGACCAACCTTCTAGACCGGGGCTCTTGTCTCTCTTAAACCATTTTAGGGTGGCCTCTAGTTCCTCAAGTGTGACTTCTCTATTCAGACCCATAACATCCTCCTGCTCGATAAACTGAGGGAAAATTTGTGCTAACATTATAACCTCTGCAAGGGTGGCAATTGGAGGACCTGGTAGACCTAATTGAAATGAGAGGTGGCGAGAGTGGCCAAGTGAGGGAAGGTGTTTACCTCAATTCCCTACTCATTTATCAGTTTCCAGATAATGATGATTTCCTTTCTTCCATTTGTAAATTTATGGAAGAATTTGGAGTTTTCATCTCCTTCCTTTAGCCATATCACTCTGCTTCTCAGTCTCCAAGTTTCCTCCCTTTCCTTAAGTGTTGGCATTATGACACAAGTGTTGTCCTTGATGGCAACTCACTCAGATGACAAATCACAGTTCAGTAGGTTAACAGCACAAAGTTCAGATCAGAATGAAGAAAGATAGCTATACGCAAGTTCACCATTGGCCAAGACGTGTATACACGCAGGTTCACTATATAGGCCTTAAACAATACCATGGACCAAAACCACTTAAGACCAATACCATGGATCAAAATACCATGGACCAAATACCTTGGACCAATAAAAGGAGGGGAAGATCATTAGGCCAATGCACTCAAGCATTGAATATCTGATGAAGAGTAAGATCTAGTGTACAAGTTATTGGGTTAGGGTGCATAGCTGGATCTAAACCAAGGATGAACCTTAGCGCTTGATGAAGGATAAGGTCTAATGATGGGTCAAGATCTTAAGGCTTGAAGTGAAGTATCTTTATGTGGTTTGATCATTTATCTGAATAACTGGCGCATGTTGTAGTCTGTAAATACAATGATCTGGGCATAACTGAAGTCTGGAATTTTTGTAATGTCTAAATCATCATTTACATATCTGTATATAGGTTCACTTTAGAAAAGGCATGCATACATGCTTGTTCTGCATATCAAAACAACGTATACATCTTAAATTTGATTTGCAGATCTGTACGCTGGTTTGCCTTGAGAAAAGAGCATATGCACGCAGGTTCGACACATGGAAGTAGCATATACCTTATAAAATATGTTTTAGCTACTTCTGTTTGCTGTTGCATTGTTCTAGGTTCTAGCTTGGGTTCTGGATACTATATTTTGGTTACAACATTCTAAAAGATCAAATTGAAGGGTTGTCAAAGTGATTGATTGATTCAGTTGTGATTGGTGCAAAGGAGGTTGGTTGATGCATATATATTTGATGATTGAATGATGTTATTGATGGATCCAGTTTGAAAATTTATGAAAAGTGGTCCCTGGAAGAAAAGAGAAGGTTGTAGCAACCCGTAGGCCAACACCTATATACTAGTAAACATATCAGCTATTACAAGAGCTAGGGGGTAGTAGTTCCCTTCCAGAAGAAGCTGGAGAATGAGAGAAAGTTGTAACCTTCTATAGGTAGAAGCTTGTGTATTGGTATAAGTTTGCACCAGTACAAAAATTGTAAAAAGAAGTTTCTTATTATTAAAAGAAGATAGAGATGATTGCAGCAGGTGGTTTTCACCCACATTGGGTTTCCACCTTATATCTTGAGTTCATGTGTGTGATTTTCTGTTCTGTTTTTACTACACTTGGTTACTGTTTATGTGGTTCTGATGCACTGATTAAAGATCAACATATGATGAATTAACTGAATCATAAGTTTGCAGGATATACGCTAGTTGCCTTAAACACAGATGCGTATACATGCGAGTTCCAATAACTAAAGTAGTGTATATGAATCTAATTATGGAAATGAGAAATTGTTTGACTTGCTAATACTCATTCACCCCTCCTCTCAGTATTATTTCCAACAATTGGTATCAGAGCAGGTCCTTTAGAATAAGCTTGATTGCTTCAAGGAAGATCCATCATCATGAGTAATCAAGAAAGAGAGGGATCCATCAGACCACCAATCTTTGATGGAAGCAACTTCATTTATTGGAAGGTAAGAACCACAACTTATCTTCAATTTCTTGGAACAGATGTCTGGGAAATCATGGAAGGAGGATATACATTTCCATCAGCAATTCCTACAGATGCGGCAGGTAAAAAGCAACATGAAACCAATGCCAAAGATGTCAATACATTATTGGGAAGTCTGTCACAATCAGAATTTGTCAAAGTTATGCAGCTCAAATCTGCCAAATAAATATGGGACAAAATCATTCTACGCTATGAAGGAGACTCTCAGGTAAAATGTACAAAACTGCAAACTCTCATAATTCAATATGAAACTCTCAAAATGCACAATGATGAAAGTATAGCTAGTTACTTCTTACGTATAGATGAGATTGTTAATTGCATGAAGAATTTGGGTGAAGAGATAAAAGAAGTTACTTTAGTTGAAAAGGTTTTAAGATCCTTGTCTGCCAAGTTTGAATCAAAAGTATCTGCCATAGAAGAAAAGCAACATCTTCAGACTATTACTATGACACAACTGCACGAAATCTTAACTACTTTCGAGATGAGAAAAGGAGGCCCATCAGATATGAGAGAAGCCGCATTTAAAGCTTCAGGAAAAGAAGAACTCAATGAATGAGGACATATTTCAGAAGGAGAAGAAGAAGCAAACTTTGTCAAGAACCTTCAACGGGGTTCCGGAAGATTTAGAGGTAAACTACCTTTCAAATGTTTTGCTTGTGGAAGAGTCGGTCATTATGCTGCCAAATGTCCTCATAAAGATAAGTTTGATAAAGGTAAGGAATCTGAAAAATGGAATAGAAAACAAAGTATAAGTAAGAAGAGTTACTATACACATGAAGATAGCAATGGTTTATCAATTAGTGATGAAGATGAAAATAGAAATGACTAGACTTCTGATGGCTTTTGAAGATGATAATTTCTTGGATGCTTTAGATGAAGATGACCTTTATGAAGAAATATCTAAACTCAAAATATGTTTACAAGAAAAGAATATGATTATAGATACTTTGACATTACAACTTGTTGAAAGAGAAAAATTCAATGAAAAACTAGAATGTGAAATTGTGGGTCTAAGAAAGGATACTGAGAAAACAAAAGCTCTCAATCTTAGATTTGCTAAAGGATCAGAAACCTTAAATGAAATTATCAAAGTGAAATGTTCTCCTCTGATAAAGACAGATATTGGATATACTAAAGAAGCATCTCAAGCACAGACGCCGTCAACCTCCACTAAAAGCTATTTTGATGCAGCAAAGAGCAGTGAACAGTTTGACAATCATCAACAGAGACATAAAGTAGATCAACAGGTAAATCAGGCTCAATTTACTTCAAGGATGAACATAAGCTACAACCAACCTCCAGTAAATTATAATCAATTTGCTTCAAGAATGAATATCAATAGAAACTACAATCACCAGGTCAGTAGATTCGATAATCGGAGAAACTTCTTTAATGGCCAATGTTTTTCATGTCATATCTTTAGACACAAAGTTGCTCAATGTGTTGCTTACAAGACCATCATGACTAGAGAAGCACAAAATCAAAGGAATATGACAGGGATCATGAAAAGGTCCTACAATAACTTTTCTCTTCTTGAAAATGAAATAGAATGCTCTATCTGTAACAACTTTGGTCATGAAGAATCTGAATGCAGGAGTAAATTTTGGCGAACATCTCAGAAGGAGCGAACCTCATTGAGTCCCAAAATATGGAAAAAGAAAGAACCACAAACAGAAAGATGTGGTATAGCCTTGTATGCAGAAGGACAAGAAAATAAGTGGTACATCGATAGTGGATGCTCAAAACACATGACAAGTGACAAAGAAAAACTTCATTCATATAATGCCGTAGAAAAGGAAATGAAGGTCTCATTTGGAAATGACACTTCTGCTCTCATAAAAGGTAAAGGCTTTGTTCCCTTAAAAGAAAAAGTTAAATCTGGGAATGTTATGTATGTTGGTAGTCTAAATCATAACCTGTTGAGTGTCAGTCAAATGTGTGATCAAGGAAATGAAGTAGTACTTTGATCAAATGGATGTGTTGTTCGTGAGCTTGATACAGGAGAAACCATGATCAAAGGTATAATAACTCCAAACAACTTAAGCATACTCAAGGGAGGACAACAACAGTGCTATCTAAGCAAAAATGATGAACTCTAGCTATGGCACAGAAGATTGGGGCATCTAAGCTTCTCTCAAATAAGAAAAGCATGCAGATTCCAAGTTGTTCGTGATCTTCCTGATATCAACATTCCAGAAAATACAATATGCAAATCATGTCAATTTGATAAGAAAACCAGATCGTACTTCCCTGAAAAGGAATGATCAGCTAGTAAGCCCCTTGAACTTGTTCATACTGATTTATGTGGACCATCAAGGAAAAAGTCACCTCGTGGAGAAGAATGCTTTATATTGTTCATTGATGATTTTTCCGGAATGTGTTGGATAGGACTTCTAAAGCATAAAGATGAAGCATTTGAAAAGTTCAAAGCCTTCAAAGCTTTGGTTGAAAATGAATCAGATCACAAAATCAAATGCCTCAGATCTGATCGAGGAGGGGAATTTACCTCAGATGAATTCTTTGACTTTTGTGAAGAACATGGAATAAAAAGGAAATTCTCCACCGCAAGGACTCCTCAGCGAAATGGAGTGGTAGAAATAATGAACAGAACTGTTCAACAAATGGCTCGTGCTATGCTAGATGAGTCTAGAACCCCTGCAACCTTCTGGGGTGAAGCTGCATTCACTGCCATCACTATTCTCAACCAAGAAAATGTTCGGGTAAACAGCACTCAAACTCCACATGAACTTTGGTATGGTAAGACCCCTACTATAAGATACTTCAAAGTTTTTGGAAGAAAATGTTACATCAAAAGGATTGATGAAAAACTTGGTAAGTTTGAACCCAAAGTAGATGAAGATATTCTCCTTGGTTATTCTTCCCGAAGTAAAGGATATAAATGTTATAATTAAAGACTTGGGAAAATGATTGAAAGTATTGATGTTGTGGTTGATGAAGCATGCAAAAATCCAAAACAAATAAAAATTGTAGATTATGAAGAAGATGAGGATTATCCTCCCACATCAAATCAGACTAATTCTGAAGAAGAAACCAATGAAGCACCAGAAGAGGAGATAAGAATAAAAGAAAAGACTTCATCCAAGTATGTTCAGAAAAATCATCCAAAGACTCAAATTTTGGGACAGAAAGAGGTAGGTGTGCAGACAAGAAGGACTATTACAGAAGCTTCAAGCTATCTAGCATTACTATCCTCCACCGAACCTCAAAATATAAATGAAGCATGAAAAGATGAATGTTGGGTCAAGGCCATGAATGAAGAACTTGAGCAAATTGAAAAGAATAATACTTGGGAATTAGTTCTAGACCTCATGATAAGAATATCATAGGAATTAAATGGATATTCAAAAACAAGCTGAATGAAAATGGAGAAGTTATTAGAAACAAGGCCAGACTTGTTTGTAAAGGATATGCTCAACAAGAAGGTATAGATTTTGAAGCAACTTTTGCACCTGTTTCTAAACTTGAAGCCATAAGAATGTTCCTTGCTCTTTCTAGTTTTCAGAAATTCAAAGTATACCAAATGGATGTAAAATATGCCTTTCTTAAAGGAGACTTAGAAGAAGAAGTCTATATTGAGCAACCAGAGGGATTCATTCTTGGAAATGATGAAAAACTTGTTTGTAGACTCAGAAAGGCTCTCTATGGTCTAAAACAAGCTCCAAGGGCCTGGTATAACCGTCTTGACAAATATCTCCATCAACAAGGTTTTTCAAAGGGATCAACTGATAGCAATCTATATACAAAGATTGACAATAATAAATTGCTAATACTTGTTGTATATGTTGATGATATCATTTTTGGTAGCAATGAAGAAGCCATGAGTTAGAATTTTGCTTCGGTAATGTAGCAAGAATTTGAAATGTCCCTACTTGGTGAGCTTACATATTTTCTTGGTCTACAAGTTCAACAAAATAAAGATTGTATTTTTCTGTCACAAACCAAATATCTCAAACAGATCTTAAAAAAATACGGCATGGAATATTCTAAACCACTATGTACCCCAATGGTAACAGGATGCAGTCTCAGCTTAAATGATGAATCAGCAGCAATACATCAACCAGCTTATAGATCTATGATTCAAAAACTTCATCATTTCAATTGATTCAAAAAAAAAAAAAATTGAAACCCAACTGCTTTGATAGGTTCAAATTATCCAAAATTGACTGGTTATGATTTGTAGTGGTCCTCAAAACACTGTATCCTATTTTAATAAGGTTTTGCAACTTAGCTACGGAATGTGGTCTGCTTCTGCAGCTAGTTGAGAATTCCGTAGCTGATTTCAAGGTTTAGCAGGTTACAGGCGTCCAATGAAGAAACGACCACATGGGCATCTCCAGAATTGTCCCGACAAGGATCCTATCCTAGTCACCCAGTTCAGATCAATAAAAAAAAACCAGCCTAAAACCTCAGTCAAAGTCCTGTTTTTAGCATGTTTTCTTTGAAGACTTTGCTACCTGAAATTGAAAATCATTAATCCTTTTTATGGCTATCTTGAATCCTAGCTCTCATTGTGGCCTTAACA
Organism: Pinus taeda; assembly: GCA_000404065.3. Classification (NCBI taxonomy): domain Eukaryota; kingdom Viridiplantae; phylum Streptophyta; class Pinopsida; order Pinales; family Pinaceae; genus Pinus; species Pinus taeda. The sequence goes on along the minus strand of APFE031397746.1, from coordinate 131,991 downwards.
AGAAATATGCATCCCCGTCCAAGCCTTGGCCCTAAAACAAACCTACAAGAACATTTGTTAAAAAAATAAATAAATAAATAAAAATCATTGTTCTGTTTAATGAAATGTATACGTATAATTTAAATTTTTGAAAATATAACATATAATTTATTTAAAAAATAATAATAATAATAATAAATAGATACAACAAAAAAACAAAAAAAAAACCCTGCAATATAAACAATTTGAACTGTGATCAACCAAATTATGTGTTTAAACATTTAAAATACTATACGATGAAGCGTCTTTCTTTTTCCCCATTTTAGTGTAAAATACCATTCGCATTATATTCCTGCCCACCTCTCCAATTACACACAAAATTATCCTGCCATCAACAACTACGTTTCATCCTGTCATCGACATTTTGAGTGCATCAAGAAGAAGGATTATGAAAAAGAAGATAATTTGGGAGAAAAACCAGACATTAGGCATCCAATAATAAACAACCACTTCATGTGTGATTGACTCCAAAATTTATTCATCACTATTGCAAGGATGCGCCAAGACAGGGGCATTACCAGAACGAAAAATTGTCCAACCCCGCGTTGTAAAAATTGGATTGAAGCAAGAACTTTTCTTACAAAACCACCTTATTAACATGTATGGTAAATGCGGAGAATGCACAAAGGCGTATTATTCTAACTCTGATTTGAAATTTTACAGTAGAATGCAGCAACTCAGAAAAACATAAACAGAGAAAAACGTCTAACTTCAAACGCATGATTTGGCGAATTTGAAGAAAAGAAAACATGGGTTTTTCGCCAGCTGGGTCAGTTAGGTAACCCAGAAACTGTTTGAAGAAATTTGTGGTGGTTTGGGAGAAATCCTTGGTTCTTTGGAGCCCATTTTTGCTTGTCGCATGTAAAAAATGGATTTTCAATTAGATGAACAAATTGTGATTTAATTCAGCGTGCCTGAGAGGGGGAATTCTAATTTGGTTATGTGTTGGCACCTACTCTACCACGTCTTCCACCCTTTGCCACCACGTTTTTTGCCCTTAATGCCACCGGTTTGTAATTCATTAACGCCTATTAACAACAGTTCCAATTTAAGACGGCTCTCCATTACGTGATCCGGTTGGGTACGACTCTTCACAGCATCACTCTGTTTTCAATTGATGATTACGGTAATGGGAAGCGTGGAGACCCTCTTATAGACCCAATGGACTTACCCAGATATACTCAGAACTGCCTTGTTTCCCCAGCCTCGACAGCGCCAAGGCATTTCTGGGGGGACTACCACAGGGCTAATTACACTGGTTTCTTGTCTCGAACTTCTACTTTGTCTACGTGTGCAATTGCTTACATCCTCCACATTTTTTTTCTTTTCCACGCACACAACCACTCCATTTCACAGTATTTTCTACACTGTGTTTTCATTAGCTGCGGAATCTAGCCACTTTCCGCAGCTGATTCAACTTTCCACAGCTGATTCAACTTTCCACAGTTGGTTCAACTTTCCGCAATTATTTTTGTTAAACTCTAGGTTGCAGGTGTCATCAAGCAAAACAAGTCACATGGGTAGCTGGGGGAATGGCATAACATGAATGGTGTCCTATTCATTTGATCCAATTTGATGAAAAAGACCCTGGTCAAAGGAAATTCAAATTGTGTGTTATCACTAAGTCGCCACACTAAGTCGCCACATTAAGTCGCCGCATGTCAAAAAAAAAAAAAAAAAAAAAATTTGAATCAACGAAGTGAATAAGTTATTTGCTCACTTTTCTGAAGGCATTGATTAATTTTGGATTGATGATGAAAGATGAATGACTAACTTTGTATTGAAGATTTTTAGCTATAGAAACCGTGCACAATCTGCAGCGGAAGTCCAAATCCGCAGACTCAAAAAAAAAAACCTCATTGTTCAAATCAGCCTAACTTTCTCATGCAAAATCAGATTTTGATGATTCAAGTACCATTGGAAAGATCTCAAAAATATCTACACAATGAGAAATCCATCATTAGAGTTTGAAATGGAAAATAATGAAATAAATTGCTGAAAAGAAGCAACATTCAACTTGGGGCACCAATTCCAAAGCAGGTATAAATTCTTTTGATTTTTCCTTTGAGAACTTGTTTCATTAATACAAATTCTTAGTTTTTTGTGTAAATATCATAACTAGAGAGATTGATCACCTCTCTCCTTTGATAACCTTACATTTCATTGCAAAAGAAGTATTAGTTTTTTTTGCAGGTTCTAGGAGGAAGGATGAATGACTACAAGAGAATGGTGTCTCTCTAAGAGACCAATTTGTTTCATAAGAGGATGATCAGCAACAAAGAGGAAATATGTTGATACAAAATCAGATCCAAACACTTGAACAACTTTCAGATATTATTGTCTCCATCACATCCATCCATCACATCCATACCTCATAATAAACCATTCACCTCATTTCACTACATACTTTTCCATTTACATTCACATACACTTTCCATCTCTTTTTGTCAATTCATAACCCACAAATAAAAGCAAGAGGCTCATTCATATGCCTATTACCCATTGCCATTTCTACTCTCTATTGCCATCTTCCATTTTCATCTTCTATTTCCTCTCATTTTCATGTCGCAAATAAGCCCTGCTTTAATGCAAATTATTGAGTCCACAGTCCTTTGAGTCTAAGTTCTTTGTAAAAACACCTTGAGGCTTGTATGCTTTAATGACAAGTTCTCATGCTGACAAACAATGGGAATACATTAATGTCCCTTGTTCGTCAGATCTTCTAGGTGACTCGACATCGGCAAATTCATTCGTACCTAGCAAGATGTGTTTGGGCATCTTGACTCTCATTGTCATCAATGGTGAGAGTTCTCGTGTTGACTAGTGGCATCCGTTAATGGCCACTAAGCCAACAATTTCCTACTATGTTCGACATCAGAATATCTTTTCACATAGTAGGAATTGTGCCAACGAGTTTTGAAGACATGAAGACTATTATTTTCAGCATTTTGGAGCAGATTCAACAAGTTTTAGTAGAAGCAATAAAAAATCATCTTATCTATCTATCCATGACTCCTCTTGTTCAGCCACTTGAAAAAGAATATGATCAGAAATTTTTCAGCCACCACACATACAACTCATCCATTCCAAAGGGTAAGTGAAGGTACATCATTTTCTAACTTTTGACCATAGAATTCCATAAAAAGCTAGAATGATAATTGTTGGAAAAACATTTCTCTTCCTCATTTCATAAAATTGCCAATACCATCAGTTGAGGGGGGAGTACATTCATTTTCATATCTTGCCATGTCCATATCATATTCAGGAGCTCACATACTTCCAACATATATTAACTATTACATTGTTATTATGAGCATACAATGACTTTTCAAAAAAAGTGCTTAAAGGATAAATTGGATACAAACAAAAGTATGGTTGTCACATAAGAACCAACCATCATGCAATCCAATAAAGATATACTTTGCAACAATAATCAAAATATCATTATGCAAAATTCAAAGATCAAAATATAAGGCAACAAAAAAAAATGGTTGTAACATAAGAACCAACTATATTGCAATTCAAGTAAAACACTTTGGAAAAATATGAAGTTATCAAATGATATCATGCAAAGTTAAGCCAAAGCTCAAGGATCAAAAGAGTTAATGTAATATATATTGCATGAGGACATGCAATAACTTTAATTGGGGGGTATGTTGAGTCTTGAAAATGTCATTCATTTCCATTACACTTTCACTATTATGTCCGTTATATCACCTCCATTTCACTACTATGTCACCACATTTGTCCCACTTTCATTATCATTGGGCCACATTTATGTTTTTCCAATCTTTATTAATTCTAAGCCTTTTAAGTGAATTTGTGGTTAAAAATTAGAAATAATGTGCATTATGCTTATACCCTAACAAATGTGTTGAGATTGTTGAATGTGTTTAGGTTTGAAAGGAAACCTTCTAGAAGACCCTTATGTGGCACTCTAAGGCCAAATTCGAATTTGAGTGGAAAGAATCATGGGATCATGAGGATATGTGTCACATCTCTTAATTGTATTGTAACTCTAAGAGGACATGTGCCTTATTAGTTCCTATTTTGATTAGGACTCTAGAGGTAGAGGGAGAGATTCATGGATTCTCATTAATGAGATGGCTTCTCATCTTTTTGTATAAATAGGAGATCTCTCTCCTTCATTTGTTAGCTTAGCTTATTAGTCTCAGCTAGCTTGGCTTGACTTTTAGTTCTTTAGCTTGGAGTTTGTAGTTCTTCCTTGATGGCTTTTGAAAGCTTTAGAGAACTTTGTTGTACTTTGTAATTTTGAAGAATTTGAATAAAGCTTTGATGTTCTCAACATGGAAGGAGATGTGAAGTAGATGTCATGGAGCATATTAGAATGTAAGGTAGAGTAGATTTAATTTTGTAAATTTTGCTTTGATTTCATTATGTCATTTGATTGCTTTCAAGTTTGATAGATTAGATTTTTTATTCATGCAATTTTAATTCAAGCAAGTGTGTTCAACCGGTTGATTGTAGATTAGTAATGCACATTGCTTTTTAATGACTAATGACATGATGGAATTATCTTGTCCTTCTGTTGATTTATTTTCTTAGTTCTAATTCCAGCACTGTTTATTTCTTTCAGTTTTGTTTTGTTCATTTACTTTTCTGCAAGATAGATATTAGACTACTCATGTCATTTTTAGTTACCTCCTATAGCCAGAGCGAGTCGAATGGTGAGGGATTGAAGTATGAATGCGTAGTTTGATATTAGTTTATTTTTCTGCAAGTTAGTGATTAGATTACTCATGTCATTTTCAGTTACCTCCTATAGCCAGAGCGAGTCGAATGGTGAGGGATTGAAGTATGAATGCGTAGTTTGATCTTAGTTTCATTTTATGCAATTTAGATATCAAATTACTCAATTTGTTTATGATTACCTCCTATAGCCAGAGCGAGTCGAATGGTAAGGGGTCAGAATATGAGTTGATGTAATATGATTTATTTTACTTTGTTTACAGTTTTTTAATTGCTTTAAGTTCAATTTTCTTTTTATACAACAGCAAGGATACTGGGTTTAATAGTCACTAGCTCACTGTTTGGTTTAATTAGAATTTAGGTACATTTTTATTTTCTCTTAGTAATTGATTTAATCATTGCAAGTTTGAAAACCTTTTTGAAAACTTTGATCAGTATTTCATCTTTTGTTTGATTGAAGTAGTTGCATATTTACACTTTTGTTTAAGTACTAATTCCATCAATAACATGTTTTAAGATCTTTTGAAGTGCTAAGTTTTGGAAGTTACCATTAGGGACATAGACTTTGTCTTGAAATCTACATCCATACTTGACCTTTAAAAGTATTCTTAAGACCTTAGAATATGATTTCCATTTGCATTAGATAGTTTAGGAAACCAACAAAAACAAAAGCCCAAAACAAAATAAAATCTATAAAACAACGAAGTAAGAAAAAGGTTAACTAAGCACATATGGTGCACCACACTTCATCAGTTTACGATACTCTGATTGATAATTTATGTAGAGCAATTTAAGACATTAAATTGACTAGACATTTTGGCGCCGTTAGTTTAGATTAGTCAATTTAACGTCTTAAATTGCTCTACATAAATTATCAATCCAGGTATCGTAAACTGATGAAGTGTGGTGCACCATATGTGCTTAGTTAACCTTTTTCTTACTTCATTGTTTTATAGATTTTATTTTGTTTTGGGGTTTTGTTTTTGTTGGTTTCCTAAAGTATCTAATGCAAATGGAAATCCTAATCAAAGTTTTCAAAAAGGTTTTAAAACTTGCAATGATGAAATGAATTACTAAGAGAAAATAAAAATGTACCTAAATTCTAATTAAACCAAACAGTGAGCTAGTGACTATGAAACCCAGTATCCTTGCTGCTGTATAAAAAGAAAACTGAACTTAAAGCAATTCAAAACTATAAGCAAAGTAAACTAAATCATATTACATCAACTCATATTCTGACCCCTCACCATTCGACTCGCTCTGGCTATAGGAGGTAATCATGAACAAATTGAGTAATTTGATATCTAAATTGCATAAAATGAAACTAAGATCAAACTACGCATTCATGCTTCAATCCCTCACCATTCGACTCGCTCTAGCTATAGGAGGTAACTGAAAATGACATGAGTAATCTAATCACTAACTTGCAGAAGAAAACTAATATCAAACTACAGATTCATACTTCAATCCCTCACCATTCGACTCGCTTTGGCTATAGGAGGTAATTGAAAATGACATAAGTAGTCTAATATCTATCTTGCAGAAAAGTAAATGAACAAAAAAAACTAAAAGAAATAAACAGTGTTGGAATTAGAACTAAGCAAATAAATCAGCAGAAGGACAAGATAATCCCATCATGTCATTAGTCATTAAAAAGCTATGTGCATTACTAATCTACAATCAACCGGTTGAACACACTTGCATGAATTAAAATTGCATGAATGGAAAATATAATCTATCAAACTTGAAAGCATTCAAATGAAATAATGAAATCAAAGGAAAATTACAAAAACTGAGCACATATGGTGCACCACACTTCATCAGTTTACGATACCCGGATTGATAATTTATGTAGAGCAATTTAAGACGTTAAATTGACTAGACATTTTTTTGGCGCCGTTAGCTTAGATGACATACTTCTTATTAGTCTTTTAGCTTGTGAGTTGTTTAGCTTGAAGTTTGTAGTTCTTCCTTGATGGCTTTTGAAAGATTTGGAGAGCTTTGTTGTACTTTGTAATTTTGAAGAATTTGAATAAAGCTTTGATGTTCTCAACATGGAAGGAGATGTGAAGTAGATGTCATGGAGCATATTAGAATGTAAGGTAGAGTAGATTTCATTTTGTAAATTTTGTTTTGATTTCATTATGTCATATGATTGCTTTCAAGTTTGATAGATTATATTTTTCATTCATGCAATTTTAATTCATGCAAGTGCGTTCAATCGGTTGACTGTAGATTAGTAATGCACATTGCTTTTTAATGACTAATGACATGATGGAATTATCTTGTCCTTCTGCTGATTTATTTCTTAGTTCTAATTCCAGCACTATTTATTTCTTTCAGTTTTGTTTTGTTCATTTACTTTTTTGCAAGATAGATATTAGACTACTCATGTCATTTTCAGTTACCTCCTATAGCCAAAGCAAGTCGAATGGTGAGGGGTCAGAATATGAGTTGATGTAATATGATTTAGTTTACTTTGCTTACAGTTTTTGAATTGCTTTAAGTTCAGTTTTCTTTTTTTACAGCAGCAAGGATATTGGGTTTCATAGTCACTAGCTCACTGTTTGGTTTAATTAGAATTTAGGTACATTTTTATTTTCTCTTAGTAATTCATTTCATCATTGCAAGTTTTAAAACCTTTTTGAAAACTTTGATTAGGATTTCCATTTGCATTATATACTTTAGGAAACCAACAAAAATAAAACCCCAAAACAAAATAAAATCCATAAAACAACGAAGTAAGAAAAAGGTTAACTAAGCACATATGGTGCACCATACTTCATCAGTTTACGATACCCAGATTGATAATTTATGTAGAGAAATTTAAGATGTTAAATTGACTAGACAAGGAGTACGATTTTATCATTCGGAATACTGTGTGGGATGTTGTCCCAAGACCACAGGACAAGTCAGTGGTGAGTTCCAGATGGCTTTACAAGGTAAAGCAGGTAGTTGATGGCAGTGTTGAGAAACATAAGGCAAGGTTTGTTACCCGTGGTTTCTCACAGGTCGAAGGGATCGACTACGATATGACCTTTTCTCCTGTAGCAAGGTACTCATCTATCAAATCAATGTCGATACTATTAGCTCAGATGGGTTGGAAAATCCATCAAATGGATGTAAAGACAATGTTCTTCAATGGGAAGATGAGCATCCAGAAGCTTTTGACACCTTCGATCATGAGTCGCATGTGTTCCGACTCAAGAGGGCTTTGTATGGGTTGAATCAAGCACCTCGTGCTTGGTACACTAGGATCGACAACTATTTCATCGAGTTGGGCTTCACCAAGAGTGAAGCAGATGCAAACCTTGACCACATCATGGTAGAAGGTAAGCCATTGATCATTGTTCTTTATGTGGATGATCTGATTTTGACAGGTGATGATCAATTGATCAAGTTTTGCAAGGAGGACCTTGCAAGAGAGTTAAAGATGAAAGACATGGGTCTTATGCACTACTTTCTAGGCATGGAAGTGTGGCATAAGGATGGGGAAGTATTTGTGTCTCAAGCCAAGTATGCCAATGAGATACTCAAGCGCTTCCACATGGAGAAGTGCAAGCCCATGCAGATTGCTCTAGCTAGGAACTGGAGGAAGGAGGATGCTACTTCAAGTGAGGTAGTAGCTGCTACTGTTTAATGACAACTTGTGGGTTCGCTAATGTATATAGTGAACACATGATTAGACTTATGCTTTGCGGTGAACTAGCTGAGTCAAGCTATGGTTCAACCTACTAAGCCATTTTGGAAGGCAACGAAACATGTGTTGAAATACCTTATAGGCACATCTCAGTATGGATTGTGGTACAAACGGATAGAGGGAGTGAAACTTCAGGGCTTCATAGATGCATATTGGGAAGGGAGTCCATCAGACTGGAAGAGCACTTTTAGAGGAATATTCAACCTTGGTTCAATTGCAGTTCCTAGTACAACAAGAAACAGAGGTCAGTTGCACTTAGCTCAGCAGAGGCTGAATACATGGCTACAAGTCAGGTAGCATGTGAGGCCATTTGGATGCAGAAGATTCTAGTGGGATTGTTTGGTTAGAGGATGGATCCAACTGTGATCTACTGCAATAATTAGAGTTGTATCAAACTCTTTGAGAATCCAGTTTTCCATGACAAGTCCAAGCACATTGATATCCGTTATCATCATCTTCGAGACTGTGTGTTGAAGAGGATCATGTTGTTATTGTATGTTTCGGCCGAGGAACAGGATGCTGATATTTTGACTAAGGCATTGTCAAAATGCAAGTTCGAGTTCCATAGAGACAAGATTGGGGTGACTGATAATCCATTTCTTGTTGAGAGGGAGTGTTTAAAATAACAACAAGAAATGCTAAAAATAACACTGCTATAAATAGCATTTCGGGATACATTCCAATTTTAGTTAGTCCCTAAACTAAAATTAAGAATTAAATTTCGAATTTGATCTTAGCAACTGTTTGTAAAATAATTAATTAATTCATCTTGAGTTAATCAGTTGTAGGAAATATAACATGAAGTCTATGTGAGGACATGCAACAATTTCTCCGTTGATTGAGGAAGTTATCCCTTGATTAAAGGAGATCAGGATGATTTGTACTTTGAGTTGTAATTAGTTAGCTCAATTAACTGAGTTAAGTCCAGTTAGATTACTTCAAATAGTTTGTTGAACTAATTGTGAGTTCAGTTAGTTAATGCATGTATGCATGTAACTACTGCACTTCGGATAATTGGATATTCTCTCATAAATAACTCATGCATTTCAGTTCAGTCAGAGACCCAGTTGAGATCAGATGATGGGACAGTGTACTATCAATTGCAAGAATATTCTATTGAGGATATCTCTTGCATGCAGAAGGAATTCGTTCCTTGGAGATTGCACAGTTAATTTTGAGTTTGATTAGTGTGTGATGAGGCCAATTCACACAGGTGGCAGCATTGGACCCCAAGAGAAACTGCGCAAGGACATAGGAGGCTTGGAGGGCTGAGGGAAGGCATATCTTGTGTCTATTCAGTCTATGAGTTGTATTTTTGGATTGCACTGAGACCAAGATAGCTTGTGAGCTAATGCTTTGTGTAATTTGAACATATTTCCACTTGTATGATAATATAGAGATCAGGGTTTTTAGCTGAGGCTTTCTCCAGAGTATTCTTCTGTGTTCATGTGTGATTTCTTTCTCATTCTCAGTTATATGTGTTCTATTTGATCTTGCTCATAATCGATTAAGCTTCCACAAGTTTGTTGTAGAAGTAGATCTTGTATTTTTCTTTAGTATATTGCATAATCTACTGATCTACAGTGGGAATTTCTACAGACACCTTCTCCATTTTCAACTGTGAATGAACATTGGCAAATGAAACCTACCACTTAGATAGTGACATAGTAGTGTTAGTCAATGTGGAAGATATCATCTCACCAATTTTCTTGTGCATCTCCATTTGATCAATGGGATGAATGCCTTTGGTGTTGAACTCAAATGTAGTGCTCTTGTATTCTATTGTTGTTTTTGGTTGTGGAACTAGGGCCTCAAGGAAGGCCATCTGCATTTTTCCATGCTCTATATCAAACACTGATAACAATATATTCTGTGAGCTAGAGGTCTGCTTCCAAAACTGATTATAAGTACTATTTTTTATAATCTCATTTCTAAGCTTAATCTCCCTGTACCTATCAAAAATTGTCTTCTATTTTTCTATTTGGACATTCTGTGACTCTAGCTGGGTTTCCTTCTGACCTTGTGATGATGAAGGTCCAGTAGGAGATGTTGTAAATTTGCTAGTTGCAGTTGGTGAATCTGTGATTATGAGGGCAACCTGCTCTTCTGTCTCTTTGTCCACCTCTACTCTAGGATTCAAATTTGTCCTCTCCCTGTAGCTGATCCTGAACTCTTTGGCTTCAGTCCCAATTGTTGATGAAGATCTTTCCTCCCTCAGTATTTTTCTTGATTTTTCTTAAGGAGTGGGAGTCTGCAAACTGGAAGTGGAAAAGAGTTATTATTCAGCTTCCTGCAAGGTAATTTCTGTCCATTCCAGTTGATTGGCATGCTTCTCTATTTCAGGCCTTGAAGTATGGATATAAGGGGTACTTTTGTTCTCTACCCTGAGCTTTGAAATAATGCCACTAGGGTCATAAGACCAAGTAAACCTTAGACTGAACTTCATTTCTTTAAGCATATTGTCTGCTTCTTCACCTATTGTCTTGGTATTACATACGAATGGGGCCACCTGTGTATTTATTCTAAACTGTGATTTCTTCTTGGCCGCTACAAAATGGATGTTATCCGAATGCATCATATGTCTAATATACTCTAGGGAAAAAATCCTCATGGGGAGGTATTTGGGGAGTTTGTATGGTGCCAATTCATAAACATACACCCTGATCTTCGTGTAATTTTGGTATAAATACTAATATCCAGTCTTTGCTTGATCTGTTAGGTGCAAAATGCTCTTGACTTCTTCACTAATTCTAGGCTGAATTGCACAGTTAAGGATGTTCATGGCTGGATGAATAAAATATTCAATGAACTTCTTATAAGAAAACTCATGGTGTTCTTTCATGACCAATGATGTCCAAAAGATCACTAGCTACTGATTTCCTGCATCGTCAAGTTTTTGCATTGCAAAATTGAATTTGTCTTCCTAATATTAAAGGAACATATAGATCAAAATGGAGGTGTAATTAAACACCTATTCTGTGGGAAAATTTATGAATTGTTCATGAATACTTTCAGCCAAGTATTGACTGAAATTGAACATAATGGAAGGATTGCTATCTCTGGAAAATATTGAGAGGAAACCTAAAATGGGCTCATCTACCCACTGATCAGAATAATAATCTAAAATATAGGAAATCATGGATATAATTTGTTTGGCATGATCAGGGAAGATGGAAGAAGAATATGGAGGATTCTTTTTAGGTAACTGCGCATTCTGAGGCAAGAAGATTTTGAAGATTTTAGATCTGGTAGCAAAATCTAGCTTCTGATAAAGTTGGGTGAGGGATTCTAAAGAGAAAGGAGTATTATTTTCCACAAAGGGGGTCAATATTATTTGGTCTATGGACTGGGCAGTAATTGTGAAGAGAATGTCACCTAAAGGGGCCATGATAGCTCTTTGAGCAGGGACATAACATGCATGACACTTTCTGGTAAACTCAGGGGCTTGGAATGTCACGGGAAAAATGTAATGGGGAATATTGGACTCCCAGAGCCTTATTTCATCAGTTTTATCTGCATGTTTGTTTTCTAACCAGCAGTATAATTCAAGAAAATCACAGTCACATTGGGTTTCACTAATCTTGTAATCCCTATTGGCTAGAGGGATATGATCTAAGTCTACAGAGGGGGAAATTAAAGGATTAACAGGTTTATCCTAGGTTTTACTTTTGGGAGGCATCACTGATTAGTGAAGAACAAGGAATTGAGTGAAAGACAAGAAGGAATTAACAAAGGAGGTTACCGAGAAATAGTTTGGGTAACAAATTGTTAGGTGAAAAAACAGAGGACTGTCAACTATTAATTTTTGTCTTGATCTGGTCGTGGGAAATGTTTATGACAGCAGGCACTATGTAGAATCTGTCAATTGCAGAGAATAAGCAGTGAAAAGGCAGGAGAGCGATGGATTCAATAGATTTTAAATAGTTTAGTGAAAGTTTCATTGAAGATGGCGTGGGACCATTAAGCCTGAATGGTTACTGAGAATTAAAAATTTAATGTTGAACAGTCGTTTGTCAGGAATGCATTTAATTGGCTAATGGCTAGGCAACATGGTAGGAGGTGAGAGGTGGAGGAGTAGTGGTGGGGATGCGGTAAAGAGAGCGAGGGAATGGTGGTTTAGGAGAGGGTAGGAAGCGATATGTGGTTTCGGCAGTGGGGGGGTGCGAAATCGAGAGAGGGTGACATGTAGGGGATGGGGCCCAATAAGAGAAACAAAATTTTAAAACCCACCCCCCCCCCCCCCCCCCCCCCCCCAAAACGATAAAGGCAAGATGGATAGGGGGGGCCGAAGGATGATGCGGGCTGTGGATGAGGAGCAGGAGCGGATCCTGATGCCCCAACAATACCATCCTTTAACCACATACCACATATAGAGTTTGTTTCCATGCACTTTATGTTTTTGCTTTTTGGACTTAGGATAAGGATTAGAAATAAAACATGAAAAACAATTTATCCCATGGTGCATATTTTAGCCTTTTCACCATATGATTAAAACTTAGGATAAAAATCACATAGGCATATATTTGTAAAACCAACTAATTTACCTACCCATAACTAAATTAACATTTATTTTTTCTAAAGGGTGCACTTAGACTAGCAAACCCACTTTATTTTATTTTATTACAGAATGAAAACTATCTACCCTATCCTTTATTTCTCTTATTGATTCAAATTAGATAGTTGAATCAATGTCTTTTTCTACCTAACTACTGATTTAACCAGATTAAACCGTTGGGAAAATCTTTATTCTCTAGCTTAACTTATAGAAATTTAAAGGAGTTTAATCATGATTACACTGTATGATTAAACGAGTAGCTAGACATGGTGGAATTTTGAACAAGCTGCACACAACCTTTATTTAACAAAGATGAAGAAAACTAACTTTCAGTAGTGGCATTTAGAGTTGCAACACTTTCAGTATTATGCCTTTTTCTTTTTCTTTTGATGGGGTTTTATTTTTAATTCTTTTTCAACATTTTTGTTTTTTCTCTTTTCTTATTTATACCCTCTTTTCATTTTTATTCTGTATTTTTTTCTTTTATTTGGAAATCATTGGCAAATTGACAAGTATTTACAAAATAAGATTCTTGAGATACAATACTCAAATACCTTGAGATCATATAAATTATAGGACCCTAACAAGATGCTCCCCCTGAACATGTGCCATCTCTAAATAATCTCCTGCAACGAATAAATGTCAATGCTACAAGATCATAACAACCATCTACAACATAATTCTCATTCAAATTTTCTAACATGGCAACAATTTTTAATGATTTTCATGCAATCCATAATGCTACCATATGCTCCCTTTGAGACCACGCATACCTCAATTTTTAGTGGGAGTGATTTCCTACTACTTTCTCCTCCAAATTTTGTGAGGTTGATCCTTGACACGCATGGTCTTATTTGGCTTCTTGAATGATTGGGCTTTGCATGACTTCCTTCCTTTGATCTGATTGCCTAAAACACATGTGAAACTTGCAATCCATGGTCTTATGGCCCACATTATCACAAACATAGCATCTAATGTGCCCAAGAAACGTAGGAAAATGTTTAGATTTTTTGATGATCTGATTTATAATCCTTGCTCCATAGGTCCTACAATCAACACTTTTATGACCAAAATCATTACATAAGAAATAATACCCATAAAAGAAATGTTCATACCTGGAAATTGATGGGACTGATCTTTGAGGATGCTCCTTCTTTGGCTACTTAGTTTGCTTGAAATGATTTATCTTATTGTTTTTGTAATTGGATGCAATGTGCCCAAATTTGTGACAGTAAAAACACTTAACATTTCTCATATCTTTCCTTGGTACATTTTTGGGCTCTTGATTTGACACTCGGTTTTACTGGCAGTTTTCTACATTTCTTCTCAAACTTTATGATTTGGGCTCTTCAATTGTTGCCTCATTTGTTCTCTTGATGATCTTTTCTAATTTAGATTACAATTTTTCACAGTGGCTGATTCAATTCTTAAGCTTCCTACCAGTCTCCTCTTCGATTTTCTTTGCTTTCTCCAACAAATTTTTCAAATCAGAAATCTCTTCTTTGAAATCATGCTCTCTCTCTTCAAGAATTTGAAGAAGTTTCTTCAGATCTTTGTTCTCCATCTTAAGATATTCAATCAACCTTTCTTGAGCTTTGTTTTTGGCCTCAAGGGTCACTATTATTTTAATCTCTTCACCTTCAAATTCTTGCAATGGAAATACACCTTCCTCACTTCTTGTGGAATCAACATCAAAACTTTGATCATCAATTTCTGTAATAAATCCAAAATCATCATCACTAGATTCACAAGGAAAATGTCCATGACCAAAAATACTATTGGCCATAACTTTTACTAGCAGAATAAGTGCTCCAGGTTTTGCAACATTCTTGGACTGTTTGTAGCTTTTATTTTTTGGAGTTTTCTTCTTCTTATTCTTTTCCATAATCCCATGATCTTCTCTCAAGTGATCAATCTTCACTGAGAGAACCCTCCTCTGATACCAATTGTTGGAAATGTATTCAATATTGAGAGGGGGGGTTGAATTAGTAGTGACTGTATTTATTAACTTTTAAAATCCTTTTCAATTACTGCAACACATTCATCATTAACCCATTTGTAGATTAAATCATATAACAAAACATATAAATAACCAAAGAAACATGCATAAGAAGGCACAAGATTTTCAGGTGGAAAATATTTCTTTGAGCAACAAGCCACCATGTTGTTGTTGCGCTATTCAAATAATTATATTAATTTTTAAGCAATTCAATTACATACAATATGTATAAATTTCTACTATCAAAGAGAACTACGATCCTCATCTACAACTCCACATACACCCATTTTATTAACAAGCCTTGCCCAACACCCATTGGACTTATGAAGAAATTTTTTCTCTATATTGTCTTCACTGAAGCACCCACCCCACTCTTCTTTGTGACCCTCATTTCAAAATATTTTAGACTAGAGTCAATCTGAATCGCTCAACTAGAACAACATAACAACCTCTAACAATATAGGCTCAATACAATATAGGAAACTCACTGAAAACCAATATGCACAACTCACTCAATCACTGCAACGATCCAATCAACAACACATGCAACATATATAAAAGATAATATGTTGAAAACATGACAAGTAAGCACGAAGAAAATGATCTACGATCCTTCCTACTATTTTACCATAGTACTGCACAAGATCTTGGTTGAAACAAAGTTATGCTGCCATCTTCTACCACTGTGATCTGCTGAAGATATTCTGCATAAATTCCTTCATAGTTTTCACACAACACTCTTCAATCACTCATACTCTCCAAGTTCACACAACCATCACACTTTCTTCTCAGGTGAACCAACCAAATAGACTCATGATCTCCATCTTTTTGTAATTTTCTAAAATGATTAAAAAAATAATTCCAATTAATATGAAGTGGAGCTCTGTTCATATGCTGTAAGAGGTTGAGTTCATTGCTTCTTGACTCAATTAAGACACTAACCTTATTTACTAATGAATATTCTCTTTTAACCATCTTCTAGAAGCATAATAACCTTCTTTTGACCTTTACATGAAGAGTCTCGAACAAGTCGAGTCGAAAAAACAAATAAACACTTGATGAGTGTGAGGAATGCAGAGAGATTTTAGCTCTAAAACTCTATTGCACACACAATCATTGGCTCCATGCATCTATAACTCTTTAGTATCTCCCATAGGCCTTCATGCCAGTGACTAGAGCTTTCACCGACTCCCATAACATTGTCATGCAAGCAATTGTGGTAGAGGATGCTCAAAATCATCTTTCCTTTTCTCAAAACCTGTTCAAATTTGCTCCATTGATTGATGATCATCAGTAAGTCCTCAGGAACCCATTGTAACCTCTACAACACTCTAGAAATCCACTGTAGCAACTCCATCCTCATCACAAGTGAAACTAGGTTGAATTGAATGCCATCCATCAACTGCTCCAACACTGAAGCCATAAAACTTCACCATAATCATTCCAACATCTACAACCATCAATGACAAAACCTGCAACTAATCATACACATTAAAAGCTATCCATACATACACCAAGTACCATAATCATTACTTGATAGTCTCCGGTTCTGTCAACTAGGTGTAGTAGCTCCACAACCTGCCAAGGCATCCACACACCAACCAACAACCTGCACTAACATATGCAACCATCAAGCTAAGGTCCGCAACCAATGTACAAGCCAAGTACCATCTCACTAGCATAAGTCTAGTCATGTACCATTCAACTGTGTAGTAGCTCATCCACACACACACACACCAAATACCCTAAACCAATCAACCATGTGCATAAATAATCACAACTACCAGGTTGACATCAATTCCAACCAACACCAATGCATCCTTCAACACTAATGCTACTAGGTTGACATCAATGCCAACTGAACAACTGAGACATAATGCCAAAAAGTTAGTTACAACTCTTCAAATTCCTCTGATTGACAAATTTAAGGAAGTAAAATAGTTTTGAAACTCTCAGAAACAAACTTACAGTTGTTATGATGTAAGTGGATCTTTAGTTGAGAATCATGTGATGTCTTCAGGAGCTACCATATAGAATCATAGGATGACATAATCACTTGACCTTTCCAAGTGGAAATCACTTCATATTGTCATGATCTTCATTTATGTCATGGGAAATAATTGATCTACCCTTCTACAACAAAAACAAGAATTAGTTCATGGTAATATGCAGTTGATAATGTTACTTTACTTAATCCATATCCTTCTCCAACTTCTCTTGTACCTCCAAAGTGTAGTTGACAATATTGGAGGCACACGTATGTTCCTATGTTGCTTCTGGGGGCTTCCCTTGATACTAATATAAAACATGCATACTCCAGACAACTTAGTGCTTTACCCCTTGGTTTTCCTCTAACAGGTACACTCATGAAGACATTGAAGGGTATCTCCCTCACATCCATCAACTTTTCCAATTCTATGCTATGTTTTCACTTGTTTTGGCCTTCTCCTAAACTTTAATTGATTGAAGTTTCTCATTCTGATAATGTGTTTCATTGTCCCAGTTGTTTGCAATGTACAATATTTCCTATAGCAGAGAGATTTTCGCTTTGGTTATCCTCTGAAAATGATAATCTTTAGATTGAAATTACTTTCACTATCGCTGAAAACAACATATATCCATTATACATATTGGCCTAAGTCTAGTCATGTACAGTGGCTTAGGAGGCCCAATAAATGAAGTAAAACCTTAAATTTTGACTTACAACTCAACAAAGAAGGTTAAGAAAACCTTGTAGCATTAGCTAGATGGTATAGGGAGTGATATGGTGCATCAATAAATCTCAAGGAAGTACAATTATTCTGCACTAATTATTAATGATGCACTACAGAAACCCACAGTAGCAAAATTTTGTGAAAAAAACCCCAAATTTTCCCTAAAAATGACCATATAGCACTAAGAAGATGAAAAAAGGAGCACTATGAAGCCTGGGAGGAGGTCAAATATAATTCATGCTACATCCTTTATGAAAAATATAGTTCCATATCACTATATAAAGGGTTAACATTATGCTACAGTGATTGAAAGAGTCCAAATTTGGTGAAAAAGACCCTAAATTTTCATTGAAGGAGGCCTTGTATCACTGCTCTAATTACTAAACCAATGCCATAGAGCTAAGGAGAAGGTAATGAGTACGATTTTGTTCACCCTTTATCATTATTGTAGTGTTTTTTTGTTTGCTAAGTGGCCAACACGACACTACAGTGGCTAGGAGAGGCCAAATTTAGGGAAAATGACCCCACATTTTCATTAAGCAAAACCTTGTGTCAATGCACTAATGACTAATACAATGCCATAGAAATAGGTAGAGGCTTAGAGGTACACCATATAAAGTCTAAAAAATAAAAAAATTGTAAGAGAACTCAAATTTAATATATTTTCCCAAGATTGCCTCAATCAACTAAGAGGAGGAGGGTGTCTTTGTGTTGAAGGATTGGTTGCTAAATCCTAAACAAACACATAAGTATCCCTCCACTTTTTCAAGTTGTTAAAGGGATAATCATGGCTCAAAAACCCTAGATAGCCTTGGTAGGTTGAACTCTACACTTGGTGAAATAGTGGGGCCCTGTAATTCCCCCCAAGCACAATGTTTGAGAGGAGGGGAGGTTGTCATCAGAGCCATAACACCTCCAAATTAGCACTACCTTCAACCTAATTTGGCAAATTTTCAACCTCATCATCATGGGGTTCTCCACATTCAACCATTCTTAATCACTACCATTCTCCCCACACCTTCTTATGATGTAAGTTCACTGAATTTTCAACCTCAAAATTATGACCACCATATCAATTTTCATATATAATTTTTATCTAAAATTAGAAGGAAATACTCTTACTCTTTTGTTAAAAAAGATGTCTATACTAACTATATGTTTGCTAGGAGCAAAATTTTCCAACTAGGAAACTTTAAGTTATCAATATAGCTAATGAAAATCAAATTTGTACATATTGCATCTAAATAGATCTCTTTCTTCACGAATTAGTACAAAAAAAACTAAATCCAAATCTAAAGATGTCTAATGAAAGGCTTTATACCTAATTAATTTACTCTAGAGTACCATACTATGTTGCTTTTGTATGGGATGTATTTTGCCAGTATATTCCATTGTATATTATTATTTTGAATCTTTATTAGGTACTACTATTTTCTCCAACTTGTGTGTGGCCATTTCAACCATTATATGGCTCCTCCACTTGACAAATCCATTTCATTAGGGATTGTAAGAAATCATATTTACATTGAGTGCCCTCTTTCTTACAAAATTCAACAAATCCAGTAGAATGAATCTCTTTTTTGTTATTGATTCAAAAGATCGCGACATTTTCATCGAACTCCTCCTCAACAAATTCCTTGTATTTTTTGAATTTAGCAAAAGAATTCAATTTTTCTAAGGAAGGTATATCCACATATTTCTAAAAATATTAGAAAAGAAACATGATATGCATGGCACCAAAGACTTATATCATCCTCATAACAGTGCAAATATCAACATGGAACAATTCAAGCACTATCTTTTCCCTCTAATATTTACCTCCTTCAAGTGCTAACCTATGTTTTTTTTACTAAGCATGATTCATAGATAACACCCTTTTGCTCCTAGATTTTTGGTAAACCAATCACCATTTTACCCCTTATTACTGTGAAAATTTGGAGAACCAAATCCCCTACTACAATAAACTGATATTACTTCTCCTACTTATTAATTCATGCAATTTATTTATTGTGTTACATTGTAAATATTGAAGTAAATACAACCGAAACCTTCACTAATTAAATTATATGCAGAAACAAGAACCGAGCAAGATGAAATAACCACACACAGAATTGACATTCTTGTTTTTGGACAAATGTCCCCAGAAAAACCCAATGTAGGAAAACCAGTGCGACAAATAAGGGTTTGTATTATTATGCAGTAGTTTCTGAATATGATCTTTGGATGCCTTACTGGCTATCCGATACAAAGAATATGACTAGAAAAGAAATTAGAGAGAAAAACTTCACACTATCACTGGAGATTCAATATTGATCCAGGCTCTAGATGGCAAGCCCCACATTGCCTCTGTGTCAACCTACGTAGTTCAGGATCATAGTTACTAGGCTCTGTATCACCCTTCTTGCTGGTCCTTTGAAACTTCGAGTCCCTACCCATCTGGTCTCACACCATGAATTTTGGCTCTAGAACTTGACTCTCCTGCAAATTTCGAATCTGCTCTCAGGCTCTGCGCTGCCTCAACATGGATGTACAATTCCCAGCGTGGCTCTGTGCTACCTTTTCTAGATCTCTCTCTGCATCCTCTGCAATGTATGCTCGGATGAGGAAACTCTCCAATCAGAAAACTATCCTTGCCCCTCATTGCAAGAAATCTCCTCGATGACCTCTTTGGCAACTATTGCGCTACACTCCTGAGAAAAATGATCTCTGATCTCCCACTCAATGTGTCTTCCAAATGCGCATCAAAACTCTTCTTATAATCCTCTCATTGATCAATTAATGACCAAGATTAGATTCTAATCAATGGCTCAGATCATTTTGACTTTATGCGTGTCTTCTTCTAGAAGTTTCACACCTAGTCTAATTAATACCCTTTAATTATTTTAATTTCCTAAGTTTAGACTTAGGCATCCATTAAAAATAATTAATTATTTTAATAAAACTGTCTTCGGGTGGAATTTCCCAAAACAATTATGGGTATTCTGGAATACATGTGTCTTAGCCTCCCTACAAATTTTAAGGCTTAGATCACATCCGATACTACCAAAAATAAACACTCCCTCTTAGCGAAGAATGTGCTCTAGTAATGCAATCTAGTGAAGCATCACCCTAACTCTGTAACATCTCCCTATGCATTGCTAATGTCTGACATCACTATGCACCAACTACTGTGCAACACTAATTTGTGATGCATCCATGTTGCTGCTGAATTGCTGTCAACTACTGCATGCATATTTTCTTGAATATTCACAAGCTCATGCAATTTACTAAAGCAAGAGACAAGAATCTATTTATGCTTTTAACCAGTGGAAGCCAATAGATGATGAAAACAATAATCGACAAGAGGAAGATAATCAATGGCACATAACACAATATGTATCTGGGAAAGCCACAACTCAAAACACCTACTATCTATATTGCATTAATCAAAAATCCAAGATGAGAATACAATGCTTGTTCTCACAAGAAAAATCCTTGCATAAGTATAATCAACTCTCAGCTCACAAGCTAGCTCAACCCAAAATCTAGTCCTATTATGCATCTCTCCAAGACCCTATTTCCTTGCCCAATTCCTAGGATGTGTAGCCTGTATTTAAAGGGAATTCATGCTTCCAAAAATGTGCAATCCAAACATTGGTCCTTCTCTAATTACATGTATGATATTTACAACTCAGTAAATCATACAACTGATAGTACATTGTCCCTGAACTCTAGTCCTCAACTAGGTATTTGTCTGAACTGACATGCATGAGTTTCTCAAGAGGGAATATTTAGTTAAATGGAGTAAAACTTGTGGATGCACTAGTGAACCAAATGATTGTTAGTCCTCTATTAGTTCCACAAATAGTTAGAACATATTTAATTGACCATAACTCAGTAAACCGAGTTAATCTAATTACAACTCAAATAAACTCATCCTGGACCCCTAAAATTTAGGGAGAACATATACACGACTACAGAAAGACTTCCAAATCGAAATTCCTAAGCTAATTAAGTTAATTAAACTTAATTAACTATTTACAAGTTGCTATGAGAATAGAATTCAATTTTGATTCACAATTTAATTCAAGGATAAATTAAACTGGATTTTTAGATGTTATTTTTAGCATTTCTTGTTGGTAATTTCAACACTCCCTCTCAACAAGAAATAAATTCAACTCGACCCCGATCATAAACCTTTGGAATGTTCTGCATGCAACACTTCTCTCTAGTGTTGTTGCTACAACAACTACAGAAGCAAAAAACATCCAACTTGAATCAATATGATGCATCTGTCATCAAAGTCTCTGACTGTTATTTCCTTTGTCGACTAAAAACTCTGCGCTTCTATTGACTCTGCCTTTCTGCATTGTTATCAACCCTCCTCTATGATCTTCAATATCTGACTGCTACTAGCCTCTGTCACCGTGATCTATGATTGCATCAATGACCATTGATTCCTCCTACTACTATGTACTTTGGGCTCCCATAGCAAGATACGATCCATGAGATAAAACCTCTCAATGGAACCTGCTCAATTTCGGCCCTTTTGGGACTATCACTTCACATTGCCCCACCTCACACCTAGAGGTATGGCTGCATGTGCTCCCTCTGTCCACTTGGCTCGGAATTTCCCTCTAATGGAGGTCTCTACATGAGTGTACGCCTCCACTCAATTTCCTCTCTGCTTCTCCAATTGTACCTGCTCCACAAATTTCTGAGAATACTTCTTCTTTGCTTGAGTGGATCTCTCCACTCGGTCTCCTCTCAACTTCACTAGTTGTGGTTGCTCCAAAACTTCCTAAAGTTTCTTCTGAAGCTTCTTCTGGGGCTACATGTTGAGAGGTAATTTTCTCTCCCTCCCAACCGCCAAGTGTCTAACCTTTCCTTTTCTCCTCAAGGATTTGCATGCATCTTGTACCTCAAGAGCATACAGGTTCTTGACTCGTGCACCGATATGTTTCACCTGTCCTGTGACGATGTGTCTAAGGAAAATTTTTACCTTACTAAAAATCACATCATAGCCACATTCTTCTGATACTGCAACTGAAACAAGATTATTCTTTAGTCCTGGAACATACATCACATATGTGATCCTGAGAGGGGAGCTAGACTCCCTATGAAAGGTAACTATATTGATCCCAGTGGCTTTATACCTCTCGTCATCCCAAAACTATATGCTCTGCTTAAGGTCTTTCTCCTCAAAATCACTAAAGAGATCTGTGTTCTCCATCATATGGAATGAGGCACCGTTATCAAGATACCACACGCCTCCCATGATAGTGTTGTCTATGCATGAAATGAGAGTGAAATCAATTTCAAATTGTGAAGCTAGTGCTTCACCTACTGTAGCTACTGCAAGCTCCTTCTTGCTTGCTTTCTTCTGTGGGCAATTCATGGCATAGTGCCCGTGCTCGTGAAAGTGAAAACACTTGAATTTCAATAAGTCCATATTTGTTGCCTGCCTCATCTTGGGACTTATTTCCCTTGACCTTGTTTTCCTTACTTGTTAAGGCAAAGTCCTCTTCCACATCCTTGGAAGAGGTCCCATCTCTAGTGTTATGTCAAAACTCCTCTTGTACCAAATCTAACCACAGTTGTTCCCAATTTGGCAGCTTCTCCCTCCCATTAACAGAGTCCTGATAATTATGCTAACTCTTGGAAAGTCCTAGAAGAGATAGGCTTACCATATCATCCTCGGAAATAGTGATTCCAATGCTTCCAAGCTCATCTCGACAATGAGTGAACTTGCTTAAGTAATTTGGAATTGAGTCACCCGCCTCCATCTTGATTTTTCGAAGTTTATCTTTCAATGACAACTTCCCATGGTCACTGTTGTTCTGGAAAAGGTATGTCAATGCTTTCCACATAGCATATGAAGTATCCTTCCCATGAATACTCGAGAAAATGTTGTCTCAAATTCCCTCAAGGATTATCCGCCTCACCCTTGCCACACACTTCTTCCATTCGGCTAGATATTTTGCATCTGATGTTGGTGGCTTAGGAATGTCTTGATCAATGAGTTCCTTGAAGCCATTATCCTCCAACACAACCTCCATCTTGTCCTTTTTGTCAAGTCATCTCTTTCATGTCATATGTCAAGTAAGCACATTTCCATGTGTCATTCTCTGCTACTACCACATGTCCTTTTCCTGACATGTGTCATTTTCCGCATGTCCAATTGGCCACCAAAAAATGACAAAAATGGGTACCACATGTCATCGACACTAGTTGCCACGTCGAATGCTTCTTCCACTTACAATTCCACCTATATTGCCATGTTAGTTGGGGTCCACTTACGAATATGGAAAAAATATGGAAATTTGGGGCTAAGATGTTCTTTGTTGCGCCTCCTGATACTTGAATGCCCGGATGTAAGGGAAAAATCTGAATGAATCTAGTAGCCAAGTTTTTTAGCCGAAGCATAGTATGATGCACCTTAGATGACTCAGATTCCTAGATGCCTTGGTGCATCTTTGGATGCCCTAGATTCTTAGATGCCTTGGTGCATCTTTGGATGCCCCAGATTCAACCATTAAGTGGAACTTTTGACTAGCTAGAACCTTTATTTGACTTCTTCACTTCAACTTCATTTTCCTCCTGATTCCTATAGAGTTATAAGAAGTTCCATATACCACTAGAAAGGTCTCAAAATAGGTTAATTAACCATACAACGCTTATTCTATTTTGGACTAGGGATCTAGAGAATAAATTCCTTCAATTATAGGCTACCAACACTGTAACTTCATCTTTGACATCATTTAAACAATGTTAATGACAATACTTTGACATTAATGACAACATTATATGCATCATACCTTGATTCAATGAAAACATTTTTTCAATAGAATTGACCATGTGTCACACACCAACACTTTTAAGTTTTATATATATAATATATATATATAATAATTAGAGAGGAGGACAGAGACAGAAAGAGAGAGAGAGATGTAAGTTTGAGTTGTGATGTGTTTAGTTTTCTAAGGAGCCCTGATGCCCCAAATCATATGAAGCCTTGGTGCATCCTATAAAATAGAGCATCAATGCACTAAATAAGATAGAACACCATAATTGTATTGATGCACCACAAAATATAGAAAATCTTGGGTATTGTGGTGCTTATTGTCTTATATAGAGCACAATGTTTAGTGTGTGTGTACTATTTAAAGTGAATTGCTTACTTTTTCACGTTTTTTTTTTTTGAAAACAAATTATTTTAAATTTTTGATAAGTAAAACATGGTTATATGTGTGTGTGTGTGTTTTATAATTTCAAATTTTTTTATTAATATATATGTAGCTAAATAGAATAGTATGTGAATTAGAAACAACAACGACAAGAGCAAGAACAATATCAAGAACAACAGGTTGACACATACAACTTTGAATGTAAATGGGAGGCTAAGGATACTAATCTATAAATTTTCATGGATATTCCACTAGAAAATTTGTCATAGAAAATTTGATAAAATAAATTGAAATCTATTCTATGAAGGTTAAATTCCTTTACATTCCATATTTGTTAATTGCTAATTTTCTACTTATGCATGAAATAAAAAATTGCAGAAAATAAAGAACGAAAAATACAATCACACACCATCCACGATGAAAACAAAAAGTTGCTATGAGAAACCCTTACAGGAGAAAAATGCATCGAAAGGTGATACTTATGTGCTTTTTTTCTTTGGAATCGAAATAATGCAAGTACAAAGGAGAAGGCACTCTATATGGAGTTATGTGAGACTTGTGGCCTAGTAGGCTACTACATAACACTAACTCCTTTAGTTATTCTCTCTTGTTCCCACTCCTAGTTGTTCTGCTCTACTGTGGGACAAGATACAATAGCATAGAATGGAACACCTTCTCCTCCTTATGGCTCAATATTAACATAGCATAATAACCAACTAGGATTCAAGTTTCACTCCTTCAACTCTCAACTTGAGCTACAATTTTGACCATTCTAGAGTCTTCTTCATAGTCCACATATGACTAGCCCATTTTACATGAGTAAGAGGGACTAACATGGCATCCACTCCTATCATGGTGGTCAAACATGGTAGGCCAACTTGCAAGAGGCATAACTTTTCCATACAAACTCTTTTACACCTTTGGAAAGGTGTCTAAGTGTAGAATAGTATCTCAAGGTATAATACTTGTGTATGAGAGGTTTGACCAAAAATAATATCACTTAATGCCTCAAAATGACCCCATAAGGTATTAGACCGAAAATCTCCAAAATAGGACCTATGGATAAAAATGACCCTCCAAGATAATCCTTCCAATTTTTAAATTTTGAAAGCCTCAAGATAAAAGAAAATTAATAAAATTATCCAATATACGTGAGAGAGGTAAAGGGATAGGTTCCCTCACCCTATTTCACGACATACATTTTTTCCTTTAAAGAATTTTTTCCTCCTCGAGTTTTATGAGGAAGATACATCTCTTAAGGGGAACTCAGGTCTTTTACAACAGTTGATTCATCACCTGAATCATCCTAGATAGGCCTTCAGTGTTGGTCCCGATCTATGGTTTCACCATGTCTAGGAGGATTTTATTTTATCACTAGGCTATGTAGGAGGGGGGAGGTTGTGAAAGCCTCACTTATTTTCCACCAATGTATATAATGTAAATGTTTGGTAATAAAAAAAAATGATTGAGTCAAGGGACACAGATTCTAGAGTTGAGAGGGTTACTTTCTTAGGATAGTTTAAGGTTTGCTTACAACAATAAATTTGAATTGGTGTGTGACAGATGACAATTGTGTAAAAGAGAATTTATATTTTCTTATCAGTTGGAAGGAGAGGAAAAAATAATGTGCTTCCTTGCAACAATAGACAAGGAAACAAGGACAAGAATTTAAAAAGGAAAAATGGGAAAACTGCCAACCCTTAAGGTGTGTTGGCCACCCATTGCAACAAACTAACTAACGTAAACAAACTTGGGGAACATAAAGGCAGGTGGCACCATTGAAGAGGCTAACAAGATTTTGAAAAACAAAAGAAAATGTCTAAAGGATTGTGTAAGGGATAGAGGAAAATACAATTCAAATAGCCTGGTACATAGAGGAGAAGGTTGTTATGAAATCTGGGCCAGATGGAAAAATAGGAGGATAAGTTGGGAATTACAGGTCAAGATAAGGAATCTCAAAGGCAGGGAGGAACACACTGATGCAGCATGTAAATCAATTTTTAGTTGGAAAGATGGCACGAAGAAATTGCTCTCAAGTGAGGAACAATGGCCTCTAGATCCCTTGCTTGCCAAAGGATGGATATTTTTTTCTACGGAGTTCCTTAATGGCTAGGGTGGAGGATTTCTCCTTAGATTCCTGAAAGGAGGATTTATGAAAGCCTGTCTTATGGTAGTTATGTTTTACAGTGGCTCTTAGAGTCCCCAAGATGGGTGGAACCAATATGTTGTAGCTTGAAGGGTGGAGGAAATTGGCCTATAGATTTCCTTGTGTTATTGTTGACGACTTAAATAGTTGGTGGGTGGAGGTAGGAGAGCCTCTAGAATCCTCGTTTCAACTAACAATTGGGTTTTAATCATTGAGAAAAATTCCCCTCAGCCTCTAGAATCTGGCATGGGGGAGACAACTGTAAGTGAGGAATGGTGGTAGCTTGTTTATGGTTGGGTGGAGATTCGATGTCCCAAAATCAGTTGTCCAACTCTAGTTTCAGTTCAAGATAGGTTTCTTCATATGTATTATGTGCCATGAAATTTATGATTGGATCGTTAAGCTAATTTTGTATTGATTGCCGAAATTGTACATGACTCTTTTGTGATTAAATAATGAAGCTCAAGGGTGATAACTTCAAGTGAGGACTAATTGCAGCTTGTCTATGGTTGGGTGGAGATTAGATGTCCTAGAATCAGCAGTCCAACTCCAGTTTCAATTCAAGATAAGTTTCTTCATATGTATCACGTGCCTTGAAATTTATGTTTGGACTGTTAAGATAATTTTGTATTGATTGCATGAACCCTATATGACTCTCTTGTGATTAAAAATGAATTTTTGATGACCTTCTACATAGGAATGTAGATAAATGGCTCCTTGTTGTAGAATTTCCTGCAAATTCTCTACAAATCTACCTCTGAGATCTATGTAGAAAATCTGACTATAGATTAACTCGATAATGTAATATACCAAAGCAAAATACTACAATATATTTCTACTATCAAACTTGCGGAAGCTTAAAGATCGAGCTAAACACATATAACCATAAGAAGAAGAATCAATACACATGAAACAAAAAAAATACTCAGGGGAAAGCCTCGGCTAAAAACCCCACTATCTGTATTATCATACGAGGTGGAAATATATCAGAATTACACAAAGTCTTAGCTCCCACAGCTAGCCAACTCTCAGTACAATCCTCCTATATGCTCACAGGCAAACAAGGCTTCTCACAAACCTTCTCCTCTACCCTCCAAGCCTCCTATTTCCTTGCGTAGTTTCTCCTGGGTGATCCTCCTGTTACAAAGTGTAAAATTGATCACTCGCACTGATATCACACCCTATAAAACATCGCAATCCTCAAGGAACCTTGTTCCTTCTACTTGCATGAGTTTCCTTTATAAGAGAAAACATGCAACTGATAGTACATTGTCCTTGTATTTAATCTCAACTGGGTCTTTCTTAGAATAGACATGCATGAGTTATTGATGAGAGAATCTTCAGTTATCTGGAGTACACTAGTTGGATGCATGCATGCATTAACTGACTGAACTGACAATTAGTTCATCAAACAGTTTGGAACTAATTTAACTGGACTTAACTTAGTAAACTGAGCTAACTAATTACAACTCAAATATAACTCAATCTTATCTCCTTAATTAAGGGATAATCTCCTTAATTTAAGGGATAATTTTTGCATGACTTCACAAAGACTTCTAACTTGAATTTCTCCAACTAATTAACTCAAGATGAATTAATTAATTATTTTTCAAGCAGCTGGTGAGACTAATGTCGAATTTTATCATTTCTTGTTGATATTTTCAACAGAAGTAAAAATATATGCAACAAGTGCCACCATACTCGAAGAAAATCTTGACATTACAGTCGAAGCATAGTCTGGCGTTAATTAGAAACACAAAAAAAAAAAAAAAAAAAAAAAAAAAAAAAAAAAAAAAAAAAATAAATATCTATATCTATATATAATAATAAATAAAATATATATAATATAGATAATATATATATGATAAATATATAATATAATATATATAATATAATATTAATGTAAAAAAAAAAAAAAAAAAAAAAAAATTCAATGCCATGCTAGAAGCAAAACAAGAAGCACAAATGCGAGAAAAAATAGAAGTAGAAATGGACACAACAATAGAAGCAAGAATGGAAGAAATTGTTTCTAGCATTGCTTTTGATGATATGCCTTACACTATTCACAGTGCAAATCAAGGCACTGATGTGAACATGCATTCTTTTGTCAAATATTGCATCCCCACTTCAAGACAATTTATGCACACAAAAAACACTGGATTTCAACGCTATTTGTGGCACTAATGGCATGTTCTATTGTATTATTTTCCTCTTTCTCACCGCTCGCAAATCGTTGCTGATGTGGGCACATTTTTAGATTTAATGGTATGATAAACACTTGGGTATTTAGGTCAAGCACCTTGTGACTAGAGATTATGACCAAAAGCCTTACCGACCGTCACTCCTTGACTTTTTTATTCCACCTTTTCAACTTTGGTATCAGTCCAATGGGGTACCCATCCTAGAACCATGATCAACTAGAAACCTGCTTGCACTGAAAAACAGCAACCTTAGTTTTCTTTTTATCCCTGGGGATTCAGATAAAGTTCCATATATTGTTGAAAAGGCCTTAGAGAGGAATATCCAACTAAACACTCAATTTTCTAATTGAAGCTAAGGAACTGAAGAATAGAATTCCTTTAAATATATTACATTCATGCTTGACCTCAAGCTAGAAGCAACACACATAAACACATCAATGATAACACACTTAACAAGCTCCCCCTGAAATTGGCACTTGACATCAATGACAATAAATACCAATGAGCTCAACAATATT